>JAZHYW010017427.1:0-151435 GCA_037355805.1 Ixodes ricinus
CAAACGTTCTAATCCTGTTCGTTATGTCGCTCACGTCCTCTGCAGAAATAGCTTACATATGTTTGTTTGTTTTTAGCTCAAAAGTGGTACAATGCCTTTTCAATGGCCTCGACATAGTGTGCACCACGAAGCGCAAGAAACAGCTGGAAAATTGGACAATTTAGCCGCCAGCAGTGACTGAAATTGCGCCAACGCAGGCGGCCCCTATTGAAGTCAACAGCCCGCTCTGTAAGGGATAGCAGGGACGCCGGTGCGAGACCAGCCTCCAACCCAGTGAGTGCGCCCGAAAAAGGGTATACTGTTCCTGGGGCCGAGTGTTTTTTTTTTTTTGAAAGGTGTTACCGTAACTGGGCAAACGGCGAAAGGTACACGGTGTCAGTGAGCCAATCAGCGCGTCGGAAGAGGCACGCGACTCTATAGTCTCTATCTCACTAGTTGCGTGCAGTGCTGTCGAAACCACGGGCACGAGAGGAGAGAAAACACCGTTTTTATACGAATTTTGAGGGACGGGTTCATCTCCGAGGGGCACAAAAGCGACGTCTGGGACACACCAAAGAGTTTTCCGCGTGAGAGTTTAGTTCCTCCTTCACCTCTTCCTCAACTGCTTGGGTTACACTCTTGCTCTTTCACAAGAATCGACGAGAGAATATAAATACTTATCCCCGAGTCCGATTAGAGAGACAAACAGAAACAACCGACAGCGACGATCGTCAAACCAGAGTCTTCCGCGATTTCGCAGCTTTGTAGACTAAAGGAGGCTATGCTCAAACACGAGCATCATGCACGCGAGGGTATCTTTGGCAGGCTTGCAATCACTCGTGCTTACTTCACGAGCACCGAACGACTAAACGCCTGCCAAAGGTACCATCGCCAGCATGCTGCATCTGTTGTAGGCTTGTCGCTGTCGTTTGTTTCTCTTTGTCGCTCTAGTGGGACTCTTCCAACTATGCGGAGGGCAGGTTCGTCTGCTTCTCGCGCAGGGGGTAGCGGTGACGTCAGAACGCCGAGCCCTGATTGGCTGATCGCGGTCCCCTATCTGAGCGTCGTCTGCTCCTTTGCAACGTCGTCTGCTCGCAACGTCGTCTGCGTCTGTCTTACCTTTCCTGCGACTTTTCCAAGTGGAGAGGCCAGATTCACGAAACAGTCTTACGCCAAAAATATGCGTAAGACAAAACTTAAAAACAAATTCGTATTCACGAACCGAAATTTTCGTAAGTTTTGCGCAGGTTACGACAAAATCCTACGACAGCTCCGAAGCTACGCACTTGTTACGATCAAATCAGCATGGCCGACAGCGTCACGGTCGCGACGACCAACGGACGTTTATTTTTCTACGTGCGCTTCTCTCGCGTCCCGACTTCAAGCAGCAAGAAAAAGTAAAAAGTACTTGAACCAGACCACGACGAACAAGAACGCTGGATCCGCAAACACCCGGGAGGAGCTCCAGCGGCCACGATTCCACCGACACCGACCAAGCGAACTCGGCAGGTAGGCCTAGCAGCCACTCCGACTCGGTAACCGTCTGCCCACGACCGGCTGGCGTGCTGAATGGAATGTGCCCACGCGACCCTTGTGAACCCTTCCCGCATTATACTGTGATCACTGACCTCAATTCTCCTTGTTTTCCGAGGCAACGGTGACTTTCGCCGGTGAAAAAGCGGTGAATATCCGACAGACGCAGGAAAGGTAAAGGAGCCATCGCTTTGACTAGCAGACGTAAAGTCTGCTAGTCAAAGTTCTTTGCTAAGAACCCTCGGTTCTTAGCAAACAAACCTCGGCGTCTCGGGACACCTCGCCAGTGAGTACTTTGACTTCCATCCTTGATGCGCGTCTGCTAGTTGTTCGACAAAAACAACGAACCGCTCGAGTTATTTCGTCTGCCTTCTCTGAAAGGCGAAGTCGAGCTCGCTCGTAAAGTCCTGCACTTCCGAAAGTCGCAGGAAAGGTAAGACAGACGCATACGACGTTGCGAGCAGACGTTGTTGCAAAGGAGCAGACGACGCTCAGATAGGGGACTGCGATCAGCCAATCAGGGCTCGGCGTTCTGACGTCACCGCTACTTCCTTTCTCATGCGCAGAAGACGAAAATGAGCCCACTTGCGAGGCGTATACTTCGTCTCACCCGAGCATGGACTAACCGCGAAGGCTGTGCTAGCGCGAGCGGCCAGCCTTGACTGCCTTGACTAGAGCACTTGCTGCACGAGCGCTCGTGCAGCCGCCGCGGCTTCATTCAAAGCGACGAGCTCGCGCTTTTAGCACGCGCGGCTAACAATAGTCCATACTAAAGTGAGACGAAGTATAGCAACCAGAGCCGTTTATTGAGAGAGTTTGGCCATACATTGGTTTGAATAGGCGAGCATCTCGGGGCCAACCACAGGCCGCGAAACAGCCCCTAGCGGTGGTCGTGTGCTCTAAATTTGTGACACGACTTACTTCGTCTCACCTTATGTGCGAGCGAAGGCAAAACTGGAAGCGCGAGCACGGAAGCACCGTGCGTTCAGGCTTTGCTCGAGCGCGCGAGCTGGGGAGAAATGCAAAAGGCGCTGGTCTCGCGCCTCATAGCTTTGGCTTCGCTCGCCGATAAAGTGAAACGAAGTATAATTTGAGCCGTGCCGAGCGGGACTCCGCGTCTCAAGACGCTCGCGCACCCCACCCTTTGCACTGCTTTCTTTCAGCCAGTCTCAGGACGCTGTTCTAGCAGTGCAGACAAAGGCGTGGGCACGAGCGCGTGGCTTTGGAAAGTGCCTCCTATGCACGAGGTCTCGTGCAAACAAAAGCGTTTCGCTGAGCTAGGCTCACGCGCCTGTGCCTTTGTCTTCACTGCAGACATTTGTGAGATGGAGTAGAGGTCTCCTGATTGGTCGACGCTGTGTCACAAATTTAGTTTACGCTCTAAGCGTGGGGGAATCTTCGGCGCTGGCGGCGGCCTTTGCTCCGCCTATTGTCCAAACTCTCCTAATATACGGCTCTGATAGCAACGAACCGTTAACAAAGTCTCCTTCAATGCGTGCACTCTCGCTCTTTTATTTGTTTTTATTAATTTGTTTTTATTCTTTCATTGATTCCTGTATTTTGACCAGCCCGCTTTTTGCTCTTTGCCCTTCTTTGGTAAGGGCTGCCGCGTGCTTCGCCGTAGCGTTCGCTCTTTGCCAAGGTGAAACGAAGTTCAGTACCTGCTTCGGCGATGGCGATATACAGGTGCACTGAACGCGGATGTTATTGGAACTTGAGCGGAAACAATACGTGAGCTATGACATCCTATGGCCCCGCGGCATTTGAAAAATCGCTCTCTCAGACTTCCTGTTGCAGACAACGGATTCGTGGTACATGATAGAAAATAGGTTTAACTATCCGCGGTTTCCGATGAATATTTGATGGTCCCTCCGCGATACAAGAAGGCAGTAACCAAACAGCGTGCAAATCGGAGTCAAGCGAGTACGTATAGCACTCACGCCTACTTCTGCGACAATTTCAGTCGCCATTTTTTTTTTCCTTCTGGGCACTGTCTTTACAGTTTAGATGCGTCTAGTCGTAACTTGATTACGGAATTGTTTGGGGCACGGCAACACTGCTAATCAGAGTGTCGAACCGGAACCGAACCGTTACTTTTAGCCGAACCGGAACTGAACCGAACCAAAATATATAACGTTAACCGGTTCAAAACGGTTCATGCTAGTTTTTTTTTCTTTGTTGTTAGTATCGTGTAAAGAATTGCAATTTATGAAAAATTGTGGGCTTTCGTGAGGTTTTGCATTGCCACTGTGATTAATCTTATGTCACGTGGTCAAGTGATGTCATGGTGTCAAGTCACGCTGTCAGGTAATGCCACGCCACGTGAACCCGTGACGTCACCTGACGTGGCTCAATGCGTCGAGTTTACTTAAATTGAGAACGTCACTAGATTTATTAGCGTAGTTGACACCGTGAAGTCATACGACATCCCGACTTTGCACCGCAAGTCGCGTGACTCCGTGAGGTATTCGATCGTTATGAGCCCGAGTCGAGTGCTCGGGCTCATGACAATCAGCATCGCCAAACATTCGACTTTTTAGGCAAAGCCCCTCGCGGATCCGCCCGCGGATCTGCAGTTGTGAACACAGCGGTAGGCGGGATAAGATAGAGGTTTATGGCCTCGGACGAGCGCCGTTTTTATCTGACCTTCCTTCGGCGGCACAGAAGACTGCCTGCAGTGACTCGAGCACCATGGAGAGCCACATCCTGCGGTCGCCCTTCACCCGGCACTCGGCCGCCACCGACCAGAACTTCGGCGCCTTCATGGTAGCCAAGCTCGAGGCGCATCCCCAGTCTCGATTCGTAAGTCCCAGAGCGCCTAAGATGGGGCAACTCATACCACGGGGAGCACTTGCAATTTAATGGCGGATTGCGCCGATGGGTCGCGAGTGCTCGTGCGGATAAAATCGGGCAGACGCTTCCAAACGGTCACAGCTCTCATTGCAAACGCTGCCTGTAAACCACATGACCCCTACCGAACAGTCAAAGGTATACTCTGTAACATACTTTAGTGGCCAAGGCACTGTGTACAAGCGAGCCCACAGGAGGGGCAAAGGCGCAGTTCCCGTGGCCACTGTCCGTGCGGAGCGCAAATTCGTCTGCTACTTGCCCAGGGGTCGCGATTATGTCAAAACGCCGAGCTCTAATTGGCTGATCGAAACAAAATAGTGGGCAGACCTCGAGGCATCTAGCATTGAGGTCTACCCGCTATTGTTTAGTCAAAGCCAATCAGAGCTCGCAGTTGTTCTAACGTCACCGCTACCCATGCGCAAGGAACAGACGACTTACTTTCGCATAGCAGCGTCGCCGCACCGGAGTGACGTTAAGACTTCGTGTCTGCAAGACAAAGGCACAGACGCGTTAGCCTATAGCTCAGCAGTACGCTTTTGTTTGTGCGTGCAGTCGGGCATGGAAAGCACTTTCCAAAGCCGCGCGCTCGTGCCCGTGCCTTTGTCTGCACTGCAGGTGTTTGGGAGGTGGAATTAAGCGAGTCCGTGCACCAACCCTTGCGTTACGGCTCAGCTGGTGCAGCCGAAAACTCGGTCATCAGTCACAATTTTTTCCACCAAAGAACGCGCGAGTTATTTTTTTTTATAATTACTGAGAGGGTGAGAAAGAGAGAGAGAGAGAGAGAGAGAGAGAGAGAGAGATTTATTAAGGAAGGCCAGAGGGGTACCGTGAGCGGTTCTGGCTGGCTACTCTGTAATGGGAAGAGGGGGAGGGAGAAGGAAAGACACGGCGATGAGGAAAAAGGATGGGGAGAAATTGTCCGAAATGGCGGATATGATATACTGTAAACGACTTAATTTTTGCGAGCACCTAATTTTCGCGAATCGCCTACAATTTGCGAAAAATAGATCCCGCGAACAATCCCGGTAAAAATGTACTCACGTTGGAATCTATATTGAGATCTCACCGCGTCCCGAAAATTAGAACTCCCGAATTATTCCAAAACTTTAGCTTTGACCTAAATCACGAAATATTGAGCCCGCGAAAAATAAGTCACTTACTACAGTACAACAAAAAGCACGTTCAAACTCTCACAAAAGTATTTCCAGGCACCCCCAAAGTAGCCGACGGTTCCTTATCAGTGAGGAATACTACCAGGGTCTTCGTGCCTTATGAATTGGTCTGCCATGATGAAAACAGCGGGCTGAAAGGTCTTTCCGCTGTCCCACCAACAGCCTGAGCTTCATAGCTGCGATAATACCACGGCGTCTTCGGGAGCTTCGAGCGTGCACGCCTAGCTAATGCATGGCGGAAGGATTGCAACGAGCGCGTGCTGGGTGTCAGGCATCCAGGAGGGACGCTGTTCTCACCCGGTCAGTTGCAATAGTCACTGGCAGGATGAGAACGGCAAGGAGGTCGTTCAGTTGTCCCGCTTCCAGCGCAGGCGTCGTACCAACACCTTCTAGAAATTAAAGGCTGCGCGCCCGCTCTGTGACGTCAATGCAGCTAGGCCAGAGAGCGGAAAAGCGAGAATCGGCGGGGCGCTGGGCTTTGATGTGCCGACGCGCTGACGGGGCGGCCTGTAGCTCTGATTGGACATATTTTACGAATGTCACTTACCCGTGCGTGATGAAGACGTAATCAATCGAATTAGAGTATTTTAAGATTAGAAGATGGTACAACAATTCCAACTTCTGCAGTTCGTCTATTAGGTTACGACGACTGAAAACACTCATGATAAGTATTAGCGATCACACACTTTCCACAATTTTTTAACTTAAGAAGAATACTTGTCGACTCCCTCGCACAAGTGTCCACATCTTCGAACACTGGCAGCGTAGCTGGTGACACGTCCCTGACTGGAACACGTAGCCGAAAGAACTGAGCGATGTGCTGGGACGACATAAGTTTTCTCACAACAACGTTAGCATGCATTACCACACTGATGACCAGTTGTGCGGAAAGGTGCAGTCCCCTTCAATTTAAAGCATCTCTCAGATGATGAACCACTGCATTCATTGTAAGGAAGTGTCTTTTCCAAAACCAAATGTTCTCTGCGGCACTCCCACTTGAATGTTTTCACAGTCCCAGAGTCGAAAGATCCAGCAACGTAGGTCAGAATAGGAGTCTTGGACGACAGCACTGCTAAATCATAGTCCATGATGTCAAATGGAAAAGAGAAAACTCAAAGCAAAATACTTTGCGCATCTGACTCGCATGCTAAAACCAACAAAATATTTTAAAACACTTTGGAAGGAATACAAAGAAAAAGAAAAGAAAGACTTTTACAAATCTTTGTAATGCGAATTTAGAGTGCAGCTCTTGAGAAGGAGGAGGGAGGGTACGGAGAGGAAGGGGTGCCCCTCCTTCCCCTCCTCCTCCATCCCCTCTTCTCTCCTTCTCCTGCAATCCAGTTTGCCCGCTAAATGTAGCGGGGAAAATGATGTCACATCACTTGGTGTCACGTCACCGTAGAACAAATTCCGTTTCTCCGCTAGATTCAACGGGAAAATTGACGTCATGTGACCTCAACACCAATTCAATTCCCCACTAATTTTAGCCGTTAATTCCCCGTATGGGGGATATGGAACCAACCTTAGCCAGACGGACGGAAAACAAAAGCGTCTATAACAGAATTCCAACTTTGACGCTCAGACCAAACGCAACGGAAATGACGGATCATTAAAGAAGAAAAATACAAATAAAAAAGTGTTTGTCGGGCCCATCCGCAGTGGTTCGTCGACAGCATCGTTGCAGATGCTCAGTGGTGACATTTCTCTGCTGGCTCTCATCGCTTTGCCCAGGAACAGTGACGTAGCTGACGTAACAAAAGCGAAGCGCGCAGGATTTAGTTTCTCGAAGGTGTTGGTCGGACACCTCCCTAACGGCGCCTCACCAGCCCCGGGCCTGCATGCGCAGCAGAAGACCGTCAGCACTGCCATTACTACGCAATGTCAATGTACAGGAAGCGTAATGTTAAACTGCAGAGCCAATCACTATATCGATATAAACAGTTTGCACATAGTAGTTCATAACTCTTTCACAGTTAGCTTATTTAAGTAAACGCCGTCTGAGTATCATCAATTGGCGGCACACAATCAGCGCCAGACCAGTTGACTGCTCGTTGTGGCCGCGATTGGAAGGGCGTGGGCTCTGCTCGGCCTGTCTCCTAGGTGACAAACGTCAATGATTAATGCCGAACGGCATTTACAAATTAAAAGCAAAAAGAAAGAAAAAAGAATGTTGCACTTTTTTCTATCTTCTTTAATTTAATTGGTTTTACAGGAACCGTGTTTGCTGCGCGAAAGTCCTTCAAGATATATGATGTCCCATCAAGAAGTGATAGCAAGGGGATCTTTAGCAGTAATGAGTTCTATAAAAAAAGGCAAAGACAAGGTCCTTTGGGGGTGCGGAGGGTACAAGTTGAAGAGCAACGATTCCGGGGTACGACGATAAGATTAAACGAGGGGCTCGGTTTCGTAGTAAGACGAATAGCGTATTTAGAGCTTCAACATGCCGATTCGGTATTTTCCGGACTATAACCGTTTCAGGGGTAAAATTTTTAGGTTGTTTTCTATGGGCGCGCACTATACGAAGATTTGTTTTTTTCTAGATTGTTCGATATGACGAGACGCTACGACTGTTGTGAGTGACACAGCACGTTAATTAATGATTTATGTACGGTACGAGTTTTTTTTTTTTCCGCTCAACGAGTTAGACATTTCTCAAGGTGTGCCATGCTCGTGATTTATTTACACGTGGTCAAGGCACCCGGCGACGACTATGCCCACTGTGCGGACTATCTAAAAAAAAAAAAAACGTTATTTTTCATCCGAATCGTTTCTCCTGCGGACTATACGCCGGTTGCGTACCCTAATCCGGAGAGTACGGTATCATGGTGTCGTCTCAAGATCCAATATGACACGAATTAACCGCATCAACTTAATTCATTCCGGTGCGCATAAAATCCTCGGCTACATCTTGAGTCGACTGAGTGCTGTCCATCGAGAGAATAGAAAACCGGCGCACGAAACATTCGAAGAAATTTAAAATACTTCGCCACATTCTGGAATCCTTTTCAAAATTACCGGATCGCCCAACTTGAGGATGTCCAGAATTAGGGAAAACCGTTACGTTCTGTCTAATTTCTGAAAATACAGAACCGGCGTGTCTACGGAGAAAGTAGACCTAAACTATACTCCAAGACGTCCTGACGTCACGGGTTTATGCGCACGTGTTTGGTTTGGGCAAGCCCTGACTTGTCTGTAAATAGCGTGTCGATCTACAAGTACAGCTGCAACGGAAAAAGAGTAGCACAAGTGACCGACGACCGGAGCGGCAACATCGCGACACGCGGCGCTATTGTTCCCGAGCGCGCCGATAGCGAGAGTGCCAGTCATGTTCCATGTCTCAACCTGGGGGCGGCCGGCAGAAAACATCCCATCCTAAAGCCCTCATTTTAACAGCTATCTTATCCCTCAATTTTCTGCCGGCCACCCCCGCGTTGAGACATGGAACATGACTGACACTCTCGCTATCGGCACGCTTGGGAACAAGAGAGCCGCGTGTCGCGATTTTGCCGCTCCGGTCATCGGTCACTCGTGCTACTCTTTTTCCGCTGCAGCTGTACACTCGACGCGCCGTAAGGCAGCGCGCCTTTGCTTAGTTCCTAAACTAGCACCATATCGCACCGCTGTTAGAAGTTAGCTTGTTCCTATTCCAGTGCCTTCAATTTTCAACCATGTTTGCTTCCAATGGCGCAATGAAACATTTTCATTCGCGCGCACTCATTGCGGGCTGGAAGGTTTTGGAAAATTTAGCCCTTTTCTACTTTGGTGGTGGGTAATTGGAGATATTTGCAAGAATTAGGGCGTCTCACACTTCTTTTGTCGTTGCTTTTGTTGCGTTGTAGTGTGTCAATGCACTGTATAGAGGCTTTTAAAGAAGGAACAAATTAAATTAAAGAACAATTGCCACAGAACAGGCAGAAGACGATTTCATTGATTGTCAGCAGATGAAACACGCGGTCTAAACATCCGGATCCTTGGCCGATGCCCGCGTTAGGCGCGACTATACTCGTCGTCACATCAAGAAAACGGGAAGTTGTGCGCATTATTCTTGCGCTTCACGAAGTAGTTCTTGAAAATATTTGGTTGCCGGAGGAAGAAACTATGCTTTCGGAGTTTGAAACGTGTATGTCTCGATAAAATAACGGCAAGCTAATATAAAACTTACCCTCGTTTATCCTAATTCTTCAGATAAAGCAGTAACTCAGTAACGCTCCGCGAGAAGTCCGGACTTTTTGTTACTCGGCATCTTGAGGCGAATACGAGTATCCTTTCTCTCGCAACATAAGGCCAGCCGTAGATGCCCTGCCTTCAGCACACGCTCCTCGTATTCCGGCGTCTTAGCTTCGCGTGCGTGGAAATCTTGTCGAAGGTAGAAAGCTTGCGTTGGACGAGCAGATGCTGTTCTTAAGTTCCAACGTGTATGTATACCTCGATCGGCAGGTGAACGGGAGCAGCCACGCGAGCTGGAGCTACGCCCAGGTGGCCGGCCAGGCGCGTGCCGTGTGCCGGGGTCTGCGCAGGCTGGGCCTGGGCCGCGGATGCACCGCCTACCTGCTCAGCAACAGCCGGGCCGAGCTGGTGCCGGCGCTGTTCGGGGCCGCCTGCGCCAACGTGGCGGTCGCCTACGAGCAGCCCGACTACGGCGTCGGTGGGTCCCCTGCGCCGGACGCTCTTTCCCTACGGTGCCATGTAACGCGTCCACGACTGGTGTGCTAAGCCTACTTACGGTTTGAAATCGCGCCAGACGCCATGTTGATGGACTTTTGCCAAACCATACAAAATAGACCAATCTCACCAGCCAGTTTGACTACGCCACCGCTACCGCAATGCATCGAGGGAACTTTAGTGTTTTTTGCACGTGCGACAACTCCGCTGGAGCTTTGCGCGAGTGCAGCACGAAACGGCACGAGCACTCGCATGCACGGCCGCCTGCCTCCTGTGAACTAAAGTTATGGCGGTGTCACGCATGCGCAGAACGCTTAATGAGATCGGTCTATTTGATGTTCGTGTTTTAGACAGTGTAGTATAAGGTATACATTCACAATGGAGTTCGAATCGAAACCGCGAAGTGGATCCGCTCGTCTTCATCATCAAATGCGCGTGAAATTGCGTAGGATCTTTAAGCAATCGCGTTCGCAAGGGGGATCGGTGGCCGAGTGGGCCAAAGCGCACACCCAGCTCGACGCGCGTGGAGCGAAAGCTCGCGCTGCAGAACCCAGGGATCCTGGGTTCGAGCGCCACCCTTGCCCGTTCCGATCTGGATGAGCATCGTACCGGCGTGCGGTCGTGTATCAATACTGCGTGGTGCACGTTAAAGACCCCAGGCTAGCGGTTGTACCGCACTGGCTAAATTGCTCTCGTCTACAGCGAGTGACTCGTCGCAACTTTAAAAATGGCTGACCAACTACACGCTGTATAAATACTCCCCACAACCCAATTTTTCGCGTTCTGCAACCGCTTTGCGAATGCGGTTCTACTGCCAGTGCCAATGCGGAGCAAGGTCGGTCTGCCTTTGAGGTGCGGTGACACTGGTTTACGCTCTAAGCGAAAAATTTACATTTTTCTAAATTCGCCACTTTCACGGCATATTGGGGAGGAGATCGAATAGTCACGCCTCTAGTGGTGCGCTTCAGCTCTGGGGACAACAGACCGTATTTTCTTGTTTGTTTTTGATCAGCGATATCGAAGATGACGATTCGAAGGCCGCTCCTCCTGCGACTAAAGCACTGGTCAGAGCGAAGCACTCGTGCCCAGACCGTGCTCTGCCAGGTTCAATTTCTTTGTTATTCTGTGTTGGTAAACACCGGGCTGTGGGGACAACAAGCTCGATAAAGCGCCCCCTATAGTTCGATCTCCTGCCCAATAGGGGGTGCACTAGTTCCTATCGAAATGACTATCATCTGGATGATCGTCGTAGAACAGCAGTCCGAGGTTGGGAGTGCGACGTCAGAGTAATTATCATTTTATGTAATACGCACGATATAAAATGCTTACTTCATACTTCCATGTAAGGAAGGTGTAAGGAAGCATCTTTATTCTAAAGCCGATCATCGAGGAGCGGAGCGCGGTTAGCACACCGCGGTGTACCACCATCCCTGAAAGTTGGGAATTAACCAAGCACCAAGGAGCATTCTTCGGCAGTAACTGTTCCAATGCAAAAGCCTAAAACAAATAACATCTTGCACCTGTGTTCGTCAGCGGCCTATTTTGGTTATCTACTTCGAATCTTTTATACGGGGAAGGCGTGTACCTACATTCCCAGCGTTCTCCTTAATACTCGGATGATTTAGCAATAGGTCCATTTACATTGCATTCACCATTAAGCAGAAACTCCAGTTAATGCCACGAGCACGAGATCTTGTGCACGCTGCTTTGAAGCGGTCTTCCGCAGAACGAGCGCTCACGCTATACTTCGTTTCAGCCTTATGTGCGAGCGAAGGCAGAGCTGGGAAGCGCGTGCACGAATAGCTCTCGTGCGTTCAGGCTTTGACTCGAGCGATGCAAGGGCATGGTGGAGAAATCACGAAAAAGCGCTGCGTCATCGCGCTTCTAGCTTCCGGCTTCGCTCGCAGATAAAGTGAAACGATAGTATAGAAATATATATTTTAAAGCCAGAAGCGCGGGCTAAAGCTCGCGCTTGTAGCTTTGGCAACAGTGTATGTTAAAGGATGAACCGAGCATATCCAGTATGGTACCACTGCTCAGCATGGAGTCCTTAGCGCGCCTCACGCAGTAATGATACGACCACACGTCGGCATGATGCTCACCCGAATCGAAACGGGCAGGAGTAAGCGGAGAGTGGCAGGCGAGCTGGTAAGTAATCGACATCTGTAAGTATCCCTGAGATGGGTACTGACAACAAATTCGCTTTCGCTGGACGATCGTGCTCGAAGAAGGCGACGTTCGAAGAAGTATCCCGAATTTTGTATTTCGCTTTCGCCGTCGTGCTCAAGCTGCGGTCGATTATTTTTTCTTTAGTTATTACTAACTGCATTTGCCGAAGCTTAGTCAGCGGCACCAAGGATGTCATCAGATATTCGATTTTTATACATACCGCGGTATTTGTTCGATATTTAGAAGAGCCGGTGATCGAAAAGTCGGCACGTCGGCCGCCATAAAGGCCCCAGTTGATACGGCACGGGCGACTCAGGAAGGGAACAAATCGGAATAAACTTGAATTTATGCGGCCTAAACATGCCGCCGATCGTAAGTAGTGAGTTCTTTCGTCGACGGATTCACTCGCCGTGTTTTAGTCTCTCACCAACATTAAACAACGCCGCAAATAAATAAGCGTGTCCGCGTGAACCAAGGGCGAACATGACGGACGATGTTCATCAACATGGCGGAACGCGGCTTCTCGGGAAGTGAGAAGGCGTTTCATGGAACCACCCCATACGGAGCGCAAGTGAGGGAGGGAAGGACGCGAAGCGCGGAGAGAGGGAGTGACCACGTGTGCGACACAAATTCACCCTCGCAGCGGCTCCTCGGTCCGGAGCGGTCGTTGTGTCGGGCGTGACTTTCTCGTTTGTTGGTGATTTCCTCGTACATTGGTGATCTCCTCGTACGTCGGTAGTTGTTAGTCAGCAAAATTAACGCGTTCTTCGGGGTATTTCGTATCCCCTCTTTCGAATGTTAAGACCTCGTCCATAAGAAACCGGTGGTTTTCCGAAAGCAGTAGAAAGGGTAAGACAGACGGCAATTGCTATAGGAATCGCAGAGGACGCCAGTGTTCGGTTTTCGAACGTCAGATGTTAATAGCGGGTGACTGTCTTGCTCACTCTGATTGGAGAGAGGCAGTGGCTAGAGACAAAAGCAGCAATCCATTGCATGTACCCACTCTCCTTCCAAGCAGAGCTCGGCGCTTCTCGCGCCGAGGGTGCGGGGACGTCAACCCTGTCAAAACCACGCGCGAGCGCTTTGACAGGGTTGGAGCACTGCAGAAGCATAACGTAGGACGATATAGTCACCGTCGATTATAGTTATCGTCTTCACACCAGCCAGGGTATCGAGCGAATTAAAACCCGACTGGCTGCTTCTCGGCGGGAATTAACACTTATCAACTCTTCTAGATTTTCTCGTTGACATGTTGGAGCCCCTGCAGCCGGACGCCGTTCTCTGTGAGCACAGCGCCCTGGACAAGGTCCTGCAGGTTCAGAAGAGACTCAGCTGTGTCAAGGTGAGTCTAGTCTACAAAGCCGTGAGTGTCAGCAGGGGAGGCGTAACCTGAACTACCCACCACTGCACTTACAACGTGCCCCTCCCCCCCCCCCCACCCCCCCGGCCCCCCTAAAAAATAGTTTTCTTTTATTGCTAAAACAAAGTATACTCTGCCGAACGTTTATTCTATTGTAGCGCTAGCGGACCGAACCAGAGTTTGAGCGCTAACCGTTATTTTATTCAAGAGTTATAAATGATCTCCTTTGAATTTCAATGAAAAAATGGTTCTAATACGATTAAATGCAACGGCGCAAGCGAGATGTACAAGAATGAAAAAAAAAATAATCCCTGGAGAACAGGAACAAGAGGGACAAAGAACTAACACAAATCTTCAAACGCAGCTAGATTTTCGGTAACTGCTGCCACATAGAGCTCCATGTATTCGAGAGCTGTCCCGACCGCCATTCTCCCATTGAAAACTATAAAAAAGAATCGCTTATAACCTTTGAATAAGTTGAACGGTTAGTGCTGAAACTCTGGCATTTGGTTCGGACGAGCGCTACATTTTGGCGGAGAATAAGAGTTCGACAATGCGTTGTTTATGTTGGCAATGAAAAAAAAAACTGCAATTTGTTTTTTTGGGGGACACTATATACATTTCTTTAATCATTTCTATGCCCCTCTTACTCCACTCTCCAGCCGGATAATGTAAATATCCCCTCTATTTGGATACCTGGTTTCAGCTGTAGTTAAAGAGCGGTCAAAGGTTTTAGTCATTAACAGGATGAAAAAGGCAGGGAGGTCTTTCAGTTTTCGCGCCTCTAGCATGATCTGTCCTGCTTTCGATGGTACTTCGCGGTGTCTCGTGGGCTTCGAGCGTGCATCTCGGCCAAAGCAAGACAAGAGGCAACGAGCGCGTGGAGCACAGGCCGGGCATCCGAAGAACGTAGGACGGAAAGGCCCCGCAGTTCTCATCCTGTCTTTGACGATAGATGACATGGAAGCATTGACGCACGGGCTAAAAACGCAAGACTCCGAAGCACTATCGAAGGCAAAAAACTTTTAGCCTTTCCACTCCGGTGAGAAGGAAGACCAGCGGAGCTGCACAATGGAAAGTATATGGCAGGCCGCAAGTCGGCAAGCCAGAGTGGAAAGGCTTCCGCCTTCAATGAGCGACGGCGGCAACCAGATACGTGGCTTGCCGCCGTCGCTCATAGATGGCGGTAGGTGTCCAGAGTTCGGTGTCTTCATTTCTTTGCGGGGGACACGATCCTGGGGAAACTAGCCCTTAACAGCTCCACTGTTAAAGATCGTGTTAGAGGCGGGACAACTGAAAGACCTCCCTGCCTTTTACTTCCTGTTAGTGATGTTAGGGACAAATAATGGTGATATTTAGATTCTCCAGGAAAAACTACACCGAAAAGAAGCATTAAGTCTTTTTTTTCTTTAACCGTTTCAGCTTTCTTTTAACCTTGTTCTCTTCAACCCCTTCTTTTTCTACCATCGTTTATTGGACAATGTTCCCACCACAGAGATGGCAAATCGGAGTTGGAGGTATGCGCGGAGAAAATGAGAGAAAGAAGGACACGAGAGCGCGGAGGGCATCAGAACACCAAGCTCTGGTTTGAATGATCAGTGCGTATAGACCTAGAGGTAGCTGCATTTGTTTCCACTGCACTCGTCGAAGGCGTTCGAATGCCAGAGCCAAGCGCCACACGACTGCGTTCTGTTTCCTAACACGTTCGAGGAGTGCAGTGGGAACAAAGGCTGATAGCTTTAAATGTACCCACTAATCGCTCGAATCAGAGCTCGGCGTCCTGACTTCCCTGCAGGCACTCGTATCCTCCGCTCACCCACTTTCTCGGCGCAGACGTCTACTTCGTGAAAGAGCTCAAATTTACACGTGAAAAATTCGGAGCTGCACGCACCATGCAAACATGCACCCCGTGTTTCTTTTTAGCACGTGGTTCTACTGGGCGCTGGAGAAGCCGGTGCCAAGGCGCTCTCCTGGAGCCAGCTGCTGGAGCCCGGGGACGGCGCCGACCACTGGCCTCCGGAGTACGTGGCCGGGCTGCCGTGCTACCTGCCGCTGACCAGTGGCACGACGGGCAAGCCCAAGGCCGTGGTGCACACGCACGACTCCCTTCTGGCCAGCGTCCAGGCTGCCGGGTGAGTCCCTTCGCGTCCCGAACACAGACCCGTCTGCTCAGGATGATGATGACGGTGATGACGACGGAGGCACTGCGCCTGCGCAGAAACGAGATTCGCGTGAAGTGAACGTCTGCGCATGCGCCGTGCCGACAACAGCGCCACCGCTGCAGCGGCGCGACGTCAGGGACGATCCGATGGAGCCAATCAAGCGTGCGCCAAAAGGCGTTCATTGTTTATGTCCGTTTAGTTATTTATTTATTTATTTTAAATACCTTAGGAACCCTGGAGTCGGGGCATTACATAAGGGAGTAGGTTTAGAGAAAATGCGATGATAGCAAGTTGCGGAACGAGTCGATGTCTCGAGTGGAGACGACGAATTCGGTCAGGCCGTTCCAGTCCACAGATGTCGCCGGGAAAAATGATTTAAAGGATACTGTCACCGAATGAACCAATCACGCACATAAATACCGCTCCCCTGCGGCTTTTCTTTTTTTTATAGCGTGAAACGTTTTTTGTTTTTTTTGTTAGGTGTTTAGCATTTTGTGAAGCCTGGATAAAAGCGTGGCCGGTAGGCCCGGCACTGATTGGTTTTGACTCTTCAGTGGGGGTGAAGAGGCCATCGCAGTGAAAAAGCGTTTGCGCCTGGTGGGACCTTCCGTTCAAACCCCGCCAGGCGTTTGCGCCCGGCGGGGTTTGGCCGGGCAGGCGGGAATCGAACCCGGACCTTTTGGATTATTAAGCCAGTGTCTTTCTAAAACGTCACGACACTTTTTTTATTTCCTTCTTTTTGCGCCGTGTCGCGCAGCCTGAGTACACACTTGAGGTCAAAGACTAAAAAACCATCAGCAGCTGACTGTAACAATGCTAAAAGTCCTCGAGTGTAGAGAGCTCCTCGAGGAGTGGCAGCCACTCGAGGCAAGGTTGCTGGGCTTTATGCACTTCTTTGAGGAAACAAATATGTTCTAAAAAAATTACTTGCGCGCTGGACGTGCAGCTTACAGATATTTTAACAATATCGCGCGAAGGCCGACCGGCCGGAAGATCAGCGCCTTATCGTGGCGTGAAACAGTGAGTCAGAGGGACTACGCGCGTGTGGCACAAGGCGCACACCTAGCCTCGCCGACTCGCTGGTTTACGCCGCGATAAGGCGCTCATCTACCAACTGATCGACGTTAGCGCGATGTTGTTAAAAACTCTGGAGGCTGTACATCAACATGCGCGTGGCGCGCGGTCATGCGGCACCGCCACAAGCTGTGCAGGCCCAACAGCACGATCGTGTCGTAGGGTATAGTGTCGTCCCCTCCAACAGGCAAAAAGCAAATTTCATAGGGAGATAAAGGAAGGTCTACCTTAGCCAGTCCAAGTTAAGCTTTTTTAATTAAAATATTCGACATAAACCTGCTTCTTTTATAATGAAATGTTAAGTATTTGGTGACATAGCAAATATTCGATCGACAAAAGTGCAAAACCACTTTCCTCCCCCTCCCTTCCCAGGAGCCCGACCTGCCCCCCCCCCTCCCCCACCAAAGCCTTACCCAGCTGGAACGATGAATCTGCCCCTGCCTTGTATACCGCAGCGGTGATAGCACAAACTACGAATCGCTTCCGGAATTGCGATACCTATACTGCCTACTCCGCGACTCCTCTGTTTCCATCTTGCTTGAAATAAGCTCTATATCGGTATACTGAACGTCGCTTCACGCCACGCAGTTTTCTAGAGGAGAATGCGTTCCGCGAAGCGACGTGACAGAGTAGCAACGAGGCGCTTATTTCATGCAGAAGGGAAACTGTTGAGTCGCGGAGGAGGCAGTAGAGGTATCCCAATTCCGGCAATCTAGTTCAATCTCTCGACGCGTGGTGTCGTCTTTATCTGAAAAAAAAGTTTTATTAAGTATGATTGGTGGGAATTATGCGGCACGCTCTTCGATAGAAAGCCAATATATTCAGTTGCCTGACTCAAGCGAAGGGCGTCCGAACTGTAGTCTAAAGCACCAGTGGCACTGCTCATACATAATACAAAACACACGCTGTTCCTTGCAGACATGATGGCAGAAGTATTTGCGCTCACGCCTCAAACGTGTTTAAAGCACGTTTGCTTCACACTGTGCTTCGCGCGAACATGTCCACAAGCTGTTTTTCTATGACCAATGGGACAGACCTGTCCTTCGAGGAAGAAGCACGCCTCGGTTAGTGTACGAAGTTTCTTTCGTTGGATGTATCAACAGGGTGACGCTTGTCCGGCCTTTCTTGTGCAGGCATCCCGACCAGCTGTCTCTGGGCGAGGAGGACGTGCTGGTGTGCACGAGCGTCCTGGGCCACGTGTACGCCTTCTTCGACTGCGTGTGCAAGGGGATCGTCCAGGGCGCCTCCACCGTCTTCCTGGAGTACAAGGCCAGCACCGAGGCCCTCCTGGAGGCCCTCCAGAAACACCGGGTAGGTGCATGGCAAAGAGCAGCCTCGCGCTCCAGAACCCGGGTGATTCTAGCTCCAATCTCGCATCCCTGCCGGTTATTTCTATCTGGATGAGCAACGTATCGGCGTGCGGTCGTGTATCCACTACCGCGCGAGGCGCGTCAAAGACACCACTGGCTATAGACCTTTGCAATAGTCGCCTCCTGTGGAGGCTGCCATCTTGCTCTACTGGGCTGTGGAAAGCGTTCTGAGCATGCGCCGTAGCTCTCTTCGACGAAATATGAGACGTCACTCATATTTGGGTGATAAGCGCTGGAAAGGTCTATATACTCCTCCTCAGATTAGGTTCAACCGCAGCCGATGCTCCGATCCGATAGAGCCAATCAAGCGGCACAAAAGGGGCATCGTCACGACACGACTCTCGTGTTCTTTGTGGGTTTGCTGTTCTGACTGAGCCAATCACGAAAGAGCAAAAGAAGATTCGTGGGGAATTCCCTGCGCTTGATTGGTTCAGCCAAGAATAACGCACAAAACAGGAAGAGCGTCGTGACGATGCAATTTTGGCTCTGCTCGATCGGTTCCATCGGATCGTGGAGTTAGCTGCTGTCGGGCTTTACGTAAAAAAGTCACAAAATGTTTTCGTGTTTTACGTGCCAAACTAACGACGGGCATCTGGCACGCCCCAGCGGAAGACTGAGGAGTCAGTTCGACCACCTGGGGATCTTTCGACGTGCAACCGAAAGCTCGGTTACACGGCGCCTCCTTCGCAACGAGCCTCCGTCAAATTGCGGGCAGCTTGACCGGGATTCGAACCCGGCACTTGGGGCTTAACGTAAAACGGAGTGTATAAAGGTGGTACTGAACTGGCTGAATTTCCCACCGTCTACAGGGTGTCCCTCCAAAAATTTAGAGCTTCTTTTGTCTCGAAAACAATCTACGCATCTCCGAACGCTCCGCCAAAAAATATATAGCTCTAGCGGTCCGGACCGGATACCAAAGTTTCATAACTATAACCGTAATCTTATTCGAAAGTTATAAGCGATTTTTGGATATTTTCGATGAAAAAATAGGGGATGACGAAGCACACGAATTCACGGGACCGAATCGTGCAGACATACCGCGAACGGGCCCTATTCTCACATAGCACGTTTCAGAAAATCCCTCATAACTTTTAAGCGAGATGACGGTTCGTTCTGAAACACTGCCATCTTGCGGGACCGCTATGGTACACATTTTGGGCAGAGACTGGGCGTTCTGTTGTGCGTGGTTTAATATTGAAGCCCACTGGCACTCAGTCTTGCGCACATAACTCGATAAAAGTAATTGATCACAATTACCATTAATCTTAGTTTAAAAGTAGGATTACTTAATTACTTTAAAAATAATTGATCGTTACCTCAAGAAGTAATCGTTACTTTTCCGGTTACCTCATATTTTGGAAACGACAGAGTCTTCTGCCAGTTTGAAAACCAGTCTCTCGTATTGTCAATCAATGTATTAGAATCACCTAAATATAAACTACTTATCTTTTCAATTCAACACTTAAGGTAGACCAAGCTATTTTTGTCGACTTGGTTCGAGGGTTCCTTTGAAAGAAGTTTGCAGAAAAAAAGGACTTCATTAGAAAAGGGTAGGGAAAATGGTAACGACTAGAATTAATGTTGGCACTTTCAAAAGTTATCAGATTATCCTCGCGATCACTTCCTAATATATGTAATCAAACTATGTATTACAAAATTACTCGAATTACGAGCCATTGTCATTCCTCGTATCGAGTACCCTACATGACGCGATTAATTACGGCGTCTGACGGAATACGCTCCCTGTCCCAGGCGACGGCGCTGTGCACGGTGCCATTTGTGGCGCAGCAGCTGCTCGCGCACCCGCACCTGGACCGCTACGACCTGAGCTCGCTGCGCCACCTGACCACGGCTACGTCGTACATCTCGCCGGACATTTCCAAGGGCCTCTACGAGAAGCTCAACTTGACCAGCTTCGCGCAGCGTGAGTGGGCCCTCGCTCTTTCCGAAACAGAAAAAGGGAGCGCGACTTAGTCCCTCGGGG
Source organism: Ixodes ricinus (assembly GCA_037355805.1). NCBI lineage: Eukaryota > Metazoa > Arthropoda > Arachnida > Ixodida > Ixodidae > Ixodes > Ixodes ricinus. The sequence continues at coordinate 20,316 of JAZHYW010017427.1, forward strand.
GACCAAATGCGCTGACACTACCATTAGTCCCCTAAGGGAGCAACGATGACGGGAGCAACTGTTGCGCCCCGTCCGTTAGTCTCTCGCACTAGCACCGTTGGGACTAACTTTTACACCGTTTCAATTGCACCTCGAGGACCAACTGTTAGACCCTTGCACTTGGTCCCCTGGGACCAACTGTTACACCGTTTCAATTGAACCCCGAGGACGAACTGTTAGGCCCTTGCGCTTGGACCCCTGGGACTAACTGTTACACCGTTTCAAATGAACCCCGAGGACCAACTGTTAGGCCCTTGCACTTGGACCCCTGGGTCTAAACGTTGCGCCCTTGGATTTAGACTTCTGGGACTAAAGGTTTATCCTTTACATTTGGTCCCGAGCCACGAATCTCCGAAACGAAATGGTCAGTTCAGGTAAAACGTAGCTTTATTGCCTCGTAGGTATACACATCCCATTCAAGGATGACAGAAGTCGAAGTTCCTGGGCGGTAGAATCCACGATAAGGCCAAATTTCGAAGAGTGCACTTGCGTCGACGATGGCTTGGACACTGAGACGTCTGTCGAAACCGGTCGTAGTCCCAGCACCGTTTATTGAGGCACCGGCAGCTTCTTGCCTGTTTGCGAGGAATTTGAATTATTAGTAACAGAGCAGCGTGAAATATCCAATCGCTGGACAAAACGTATGAGATATAACACACGCACAATAAAATAACAAATAGGCTGCATAAGTGCTACAATGGTTCACATCCAACATGCGATCTGTTGACAGCAGACCAGCGCAAACTTCGATTTTTAGTAGACCGTTCGCTGCGAATTACCGACCCAGCGCGTGCGTGCTCAAACAATGCTTCAAAATGACGGCACGAGGTCCTGCCATCAACGCGAAAGTCTAGTGTACAATTAAATAAATGTCTCCATTAATGCCGGTTCTCACACGCAGCGAAGCGCTGATGTAGCGCTGCTCACGTGTCGTGAGCTACTTTTCGTCTGCCATGAGCAACAGTTTTGACGGTGCGTTACAAAGCTGGTGACCGCTCCCGTCGCTTAGTGCAAGGTCAGCGCTATGCTTGTAGCGCTCCGCGGCATGTGTGGACAGGCCTTTATGGTCAACCAATCCTGCCAAAGCCTGCAACACACACAAAAAAGCCATCGGTAGAACTGTCGTTTCGCTCGATACGATTGAATATGAGGTCTCTGTAGCTGCATAACAAAATCAGCAACCATGGTGCCAAAAAGAATAGAGCATGGCGCGCGCTTTGGCAAGCTAGAGAACGCGCTCAAAATAAAACACTTTCTGAAGCCGCAGTTAATGAATACACCAAAAACAGAAGTACTTCGACATACCTTAATCGAGTTCCTTGACTTTTGTGACTTCAGAACAGATCAAGTGCAGTGCTGCAGCACCGCGAATCCAAACCGGATCCCGCAACGATCGGAGACGAAACAGGAAGAAAAGCGGCGACTAGCTTCCGACCAGGCTGTCTTTCAACTCTCAACTGACTAAAAACAGGTTCTTTTCAAACAAAGACCCCATCCCATTTTCCCGACGGACCCTATCTCCCCATCTGCCCAACCCCCGCGTGAGCGAGGATTACCAGAAAGAATGCGGGGTGACGGGGTTGGTGGGAGAAGGAAGGAGCGCATGAAAATCTCTTTTCCCCTCCCACTACACACAACACACGCACAGATAAAGTGAACTAAGCCCCAAGGACGGGAGAAGGTCGCCATTTTCATTACGCCGGTCAAGCAACGCACAAACGAACACGTTTTCTTTTTTTTCTGTTTCTTCTTTTTTTTTTTTAGTTCGCATTTGTTTTGTAGTAGCAGGGTGTTCCATGGGTGACATTCCGGGCGCGGCTCGTTCTTCGTTGTTCATCTAAACGGTTTTCTGAAACAGCGACGACGATGGCAGGAAGGCGTCTGGATACTGCCCCTAAATGTGCTTTTTGAGTGGAACGTGCTGTGCATCAAGTGTGTCGTTGCGGATTTTGAGTTCGACATTGGACTACCCAGAAAGGTTGGTCACGGGGAGACGGAGAGACGAGGCTCGACTTGTTCTCAGTAACTCAGTATTTAGCGATTGAAGTGACCATTTATTCTGACTGCGAGACTCCGGTGTTGAAAACGCGGCTTCTACAAACTGTTAGGTCTCATTTAAGAGAAGAAAAAAGTGTTAGTATTTGGAAGTGTTGCGTTTAGATAAATGCTATTTTTTGCGCGAAGGCAAATTACGTGAATGGGGCTTGTGAAATGTCAACAGATTATTTTTGACGAGATAGTTGGGTGAAGTCGAGTCAACACATTCGTTAACTCGCATTCACACAACGCGTGAAGCTCTACCATGTAATGTCTTAACATTCGTGGCACATTAAACAAATTCGCCAGTTTCGTCCGAGTTTTGTCAACATTTCCAGCCGTGCTGGGCTAAGTCTCACCGATCCCCAAGACAAGCGAAATAACATCCGTCCCAATGGCGAACATTCCGTTTGCCTTCGGGGACTAAACGATACAGATGCACCCGGTCTGAGGGGGACTAATGGATGCTTTTGCTCGCGCACGCTTATCGGTTAGTCCCAGTCGATCGCAGATAGTCCCCAGCTTTGCGCACGGTACCTAGCTTGAACCAGATGGTCCTTTCGGGGAGCAACTGGGAGTTCAGTGGACCAAATGCTGCCGTTAGTCCCTTGAGACTAACTTTTTTCTTAGAGTGTATAAGGTCGCCGGTGCACGCATCTGCCCTTCTGGGCCATCTGGCTTCGCAGAAGACGAGGCTATGATCTCTGATATAGTAACCGATAGCTTAAGAATTGCAGGGCGCGGCCGATCTCGCTTCTTTCCTCGTGATCCGTTCTTATCAACTGACACAGCAACTTCATTGGCTGCAGAATGGTAATACAAAGTTTCGGACTCTCCAGCGTCCCGCGTTTTGAAAAGTTGTCAGTGATACCTATATACAGGAAACTCGAGGCTGCTCAGTGCCACGAGGCACTGGTATCGGTCTAGAGGCTTTTCGCAGATATCCCTGACCTTGACGCTCGATGGTCCTAACGCCGCTGTCCTTATTCGCAGTGTACGGCCAGTCGGAGATCATATTCGTCTCGGCAGGGATCTACGGGCAACCGCCCAACTTCGCGTCCATGGGCCGATTGGGCGCGGGAATCGAGGGCATGGTACGTCTCTTACCGCGCCTTTCTATCTTGCCGAGTGGAGCCAATACCTCTTAGAAGAGGAGGCCTGCGCCTCCCCCCCTCCCCTCTACAAACGTCATCACCAGTGAACCCACGCAGCGCTGCCTTCTTCCCGTCACCATCGCCGCCAGCGTGTGTTGCATGCGTCTCACAACATTAGCACGCGGCAACGCCAAGAAGAACACGTCTGCCGTTTTGCGGCGGCTCTCGTCCAGCTCCGGCGCGTTTGCCGCTTAAGTGGGGCGGGTCGGAGATCCACTAACGATGACGTCATGCGCAAGCCTTGTCTTGCGCATGACCACAACCTGATAAAACGAATCAAGGAGCGCCAAAAAATGCATCGTCGTGGCGCTCGTCGTATTTGTCGGTTCGCCGTCAGCGGCCAAACTGATGAAGCAGAAAAAAGCGCGGGATCACGGGGCATTCCCTCTGCGTGATTGGTTTAGCCGGTGATAACAAACGCACAAAGACGACGAACGATCGCCGTGACGATGCACTTTTGGCGCTCCTTGATTCGGTCCATTAGGTCGTAGTGTCGACTGTGGACGGACTTGTACTGAGACGGAGTATACGGCGAGCAAGTGTATCAAAATGCGTCTTTGGCGCGTCAGAATGCACGGAGGAGCATGCCGACCGAAGGTCAACGTATACAGAAGGTGCAGGGGACGCACCATGACGAGGCGCCCAAGCGCGCACCGTCATTGGTTGAGGCCGGGGGAAAGGAAACGCACGTGGGCGCCTTTAGGGGGTAAACAAACGTACGAGGTGCGCAAGGTGCTCAAGAACTTGCACGCCGTATATAAACCACTCGCCCCCTCTCGGTCGGGGTGAGCTCCACGAGTGTTCTAGAAGGACTGCTCGGGTTTACATTGCCGTCGTTCCCTTCAACCCAGGCGCCAATTCGTTGGTTTCAGCGAGGGCCCGCGTTCGCCGTGGGACAGTGTACTGGCGTTTGCTCGCGTCATCCCTACTGCGCGACGCAAGCTGCACGCCACCGGTGTGCAGCCGTACAACACCAACCAAATTGACCCCGATTCGAATCGATAAAGCAGCCGCCATATTAGGGCAGACCGACCTGGAGCAGTGTGTAAACCTCCGTACAGCACGTTCAAGTCTGAGCAACTCACGTTGACTCTTGCACCGCGCAGCAGCGAAGAGCGGAGCACCGCCGGCTGACCGAGTGTTGAATCAAATTGGGTGACTTTACGGGCCTATGTGGAGCGCAAGTTCGTCTGCTTCTTGCACAGGGGTTGCGATGATGTCAGAACGCCGAACTCTTATTGGCTGATTAAAACAAAGATAGTGGGTAGACCTCGAGGCATCTAGCATTGAGGTCTACCCACTATCCTATCAATCAAGCCAATCGGAGCTCGGCGTCGTCCTGACGTCACCGCAACTCCTGTGGTAGAAGCAGACGACTTGCTCTCCGCATACCCACGAAGGTCATCTGGCACGCCCCAGTGGATGACTGAGGACTAAGTACGACCCCCGATCGAAATCTCGCTTACACGGCTGGAACCTCGGCAGGGATTCGAACCTGGCCCCTGAGGGACCCACAGGCCGGCGCTCTGCCTCGGAGCCACATCGAGAAAGGGATTGAGTATATAGCTGTAAATTAAGCTGCCTCGGGGGCTCTAAGTGTTAATGCCCTGGCGCTGCGTGGATTCACTAATAAGGAAGCCTCGGAAGGAAAGGCACGAGCCCTTTCTTCTGGGTAATATTTCAACCGGGTGTTGGGTACCGCTCGCAGATCCGAGACGTGAACACTGGCAAGGCCCTGGGTCCCGGTGAGCGAGGCGAACTGATGCTGCGGGGCCGAGGACTGATGCGGGGATACTGGCAACGTCTCGACGAGCCCGCCACTGACGCTGACGGCTGGTATAGAACCGGTAAGACCAGTACCATCTAGAAGACCAAGGCCTGCCCATTACGTCAGCGTTTAAGCGAATTCCCGACCTGCCCCATGCGTCAAGCGCGCCGAAGCTCGACGACAGTGTACGCGGCAAAGCGGCAGATGCATACGCCTCGGCGTCCCTGCGGGCTGTAAAGAGTAAACGCTACGGCCTCCTCGGGCCAATCAGAGAGACGGAGGCGCAACACGTGACAGCCAAAGGAACAGGGGCTAGAGCTTTTAATCCAATCAATTGAAGAAGAGGGAAAAATCGAACACTCCTCTTACCCGGACCCACTTTTGTGTCCCAGACGTCATTTTTGTCCCTCTCGGAAATTAGCCTTTCCCTCAAAATTAGTACTAAAGCGGTTTTAGAGCGCAGCTCATAGGCGACCATTTCCGAGTTAAGCGGCGTCGGCGTCGGCGTCGCCGTAACCGCGCGTTGCAATGTGGAAGGTTTCCCCGCTAAATTTGTCGAAAAATTTTTCCCGCTCCCTTGCGAAAAATTTCCCCGCTAAGTTTAGCGGGGAATTTTCGCTAAGTTTAGCGGGAAATTTAGCGAACATTTCCCGCTAAATGGGAAGAGAGCAGGAGAGGAGGAGGTGAGGGTACGGAGGGGAGGGGACATACCCTCCCCTTCGTAGCCTCCCTCTTCCTCCTCAAGAGCTGGGCTATAATTCAGCATTACAGAGAATTGTAAACGTCTTTCATTTTTCTCTTCTCTCTCTCTCTCTCTCCCGCCCATGGATTCGACCAACACCTCCTAGACTAGGTTGGTCTCAGCCAACAAGCTGAGGCTCTCTGTGTGAATGCACGCAGTTCAGAGAGCTTCTTGTCAAGAGCTACTGGCATCTACCCCACAAATGAAGCTGAAGTTTCGGTATATCTCACCTATGAATGTATGCAAACGAAATCATCCTGTATACACGAACTCATCTCTGTTACGTCACGGCGCGGTGGTGGCACGTCGTGCGCACTTCCGGTCTGGGGCTGTGGGCGGAAGCCGCCATGGGGCACGTGCATTCCTGTGTTACTTTGGAAGAAACCGGACAAAAACCTGCCTTCTCGTCAAAACGCCGCGACTGGGGCTGTACCAAAAGAGTCGGGAAAGGTTTGAAGGTCAGTTTTCATTCATTTTCTGCCTGCTCGGTTCGTCCGAGAACGTGAACAGGGGCCGTTAAAAAGAAAAAATAGACGCCGTCGGACCACGATTGCTTGGGCGGAAAGCACTTTGGATTGAATTCACGGATACTTGTGGTCGTCAGATTTTATTTGTTCTGTTCCAACATGAACGCGGGAAAACCGTCAAGTTGCACGGACCACCTGCGGACTACGTTCAGTGCGTCATCACGTTCAAACGGCCGCCTCATCGTTCGAGCTGTCGTCTGCTCTCTCAAACGTTTCTGCTTGTCGTCTGCTTGTTCAAACGACAGCGGCCCGTAAACCAAACGTTGACCCGGTAATTGCGATAAGAAGTGCAGACCTCAAAAGACGTTTAAGTTTGAAGGTTGCTTCAGGTAAGTAAGCTCGGTATAAACAGTAGATATAAGGAGATGTTGATAATTGTTACCAGTGGCCATCACCGACTTGTTATGCCTGATTCACTCGGTCCGATTCTGCTTGCGATTTTCAGTATCGACGTCGACATCTCAGCTACGGTTCAGGCTTTTGCAGCCCGAGCGACGTTATGACTGAAAATAGCGAGCAGAACATCACCATGTGAATCAGGCTTTAGCGTCCATTCTGCGGCGTCCACGCGGAAGGAATCGCCGCATGTTACATTATTCACGCCAAGCTTCGCGGTGTAACGAGCCTCGTTAATTTCGCTGAGGCCGCTTAAGTAGTCAGATATTGCCAGGAAGACGTAGAATCAACAATTCCAACGCGAAAAAGAACGCGGGGACTCGCACCGACGCCGACAACATCCCATTCCAATGGTTAGTTTATGGGCGACGGCGAGCTTGTTGCCCACACCCCCATCGCGCATGCGCGGCGTCGCTAGAGGCGCTCCGGTTTGTTTGTAAACATGAGTTGGTGTATAGAACATTCCTGACACAAAGACACACACGTGCATGGCATGTCGATTTGGTGTTGAAGCGCAAACATAACAGTTGGAAGACGGCACAAATGTTTCGAATGAAATGTACTACATATCCCAGCACGTCAACACCCGTGTGTCTATTTTCACAAATGTTGAGAAGTCATTGTTAACGAATAGATCCACCCCTCCGTTCGCCGATGGGGGCGCCGGTGGCGGTGCCGGCCACCACTACCGGACGCCGAGACATAGCCTTCCCTGTCCGCCATCTTTGCATCCCGACTCGCAAGCTCTGAGGCCTTCCAGACTAGAAGGTGTTGCATCGACAGCACTGCACGCGACTATATTAGCGTATAATCACGCGCCTCCCTCCGACGCGCTGCAAATGGGCTTACTGGAACTTCGTCGTTTTCAAGCTATAGGAAGACGCTTCTAAACGCGCTCACTAAGACGCGAGCTCGAGCTAAGCGGCGCTGTGAGGATCCCTTAATGATGATGATGTTAACGATGGAAATGCGCTGGGCTTGTCTTCTAAGTGTTGTTGGTAGAAATCGTTGGCGTCCTGTCGTAGGCCAAGGTGGCAGACCACACGGTGGCGTCCACAGTAGAGGTGCCGTCCTGTGAACAGTCAACACCACAGGGATTTACATTTGACGCAGGCGACCTGTGCTACAGCGATGAGGACGGCTGGCTCTACATGGTGCAGCGCATAAGCGAGATGATTCAGTTCCGGGAACACAAGGTGCCCCCCGCCGACGTGGAGTACATGCTGCTGCGATGCCCCGAGGTATGCCCCGAAGCGTCTCGGATAAATTGAGGGAGTTATTTTAGTCCGATGATGAGGGACAAGAGGCGCATAATCATCCGAGATTCTGGAATTTCGGGGTTCAACGACTCGCTGTGTGGGAATCTTAATTGTATAGAATGAGAGGACGTACAGGGGTTCTAAGCGGGAGACTCAGCGGGAAAGTCGGCAAGATCTCTGACCGCCACGATTGGTCAGCGCCGCGCTCGACCTTGGCGTTGGCCAATCGCGGCGTTCGGTGATTGACGTTCTCGCCGAGATTACGACTTAGAGCCCCCGGACTCCTCGTCAAGGCCTATTTACATAAAATATTGTTAGTATTTTCAGCCAATTCTCTCATATAAAGCCTATAAAATCTGGGGTACCACAAGGTAGCATAGGAAGGGGGGGGGAGCGTTTTTTTATCATGTACATGGCTGGCATTAATTCATCTCGTATTGATTATAATGCAATTAAATGCAAAGGTGCAAGCGAACTGGACAAGAATGACGAAAATAATCCCTGGAGAAGGGGAACAAGAGGGACAAAGGACAAACACAAATCTCCAAACACAGCTAGGTGACTGGTGCGCGACCGAAAAATCCGCCTGGTCCGGGTATCGAACCCGGGACCTCTCCTTTACAGGTGCAGCGCTCTACCAACTGAGCTAACCAGGGGTTAGACGTCAGTAAAATTCCCTTCTCCAGGGATTATTTTCTTCATTCTTGTCCAGCTCGCTTGCACCTTTGCATTTAATTGCATTATAATCATAACCTTAAATTGCAAGCTTCACCCTTGTTGGTGTTAAACTGGTGGCAGCTGATTAAACCCGTTTGCTCCACTGACGTCTAACCCCTGGTTAGCTCAGTTGGTAGAGCGCTCCACCTGTAATGGAGAGGTCCCGGGTTCGATACCCGGACCATGCGGATTTTTTCGGTCGCGCACCAGTCACCTAGCTGTGTTTGGAGATTTGTGTTTGTCCTTTGTCCCTCTTGTTCCCTTTCTCCAGTGATTATTTTCGTCATCACGTATTTTTTGCCATTATGGTGGCCTTACTGCCGATAGTGTAACTTCTGCAGCATATGCACTTCACACCAGTGATTTCTTTTCTCTGTAAGAGCAGGTAGGAATGACTACCAGCATGGTGTGGTGACGTCACGTCCAAGACATGTTTTACGATCCTGGCAGCAGCTTCTTTTTTTAAAAGTCTAACGTTATAGCTAATGACACCATAATATGTCAGAAGTCTCGGGCTTGTACGAACAACCGCGTAATAGCCACAAAACTAAAGCTGCCCGAAGGTAGGGCGAGGGAAAGGAAGGTGGGAAAGGAGGAATCGGACGCAACGCTGGCGAGGGGAGGGATTTACTCCTCCCTCGCCAGCGTTGCGTCCGATTCCTCCTCTCCAACCTTCCTTTCTCTCGCCCTACCTTCTTGAGCTGTCACCGACCATAGCAACCTTGGCTTTCTTGCTTGGACGAAACACCTGGGCTAATTTTTTTGTTTTTTTCCCTTTACTCGCTTTATTATACCAATCATTAGTCATAAAAAAAATATTTCCCCTATTTTTTTGTTATTTGGACCTCCAGACAGTATAGAGGCATCCGTACAGATTATGGCCTCCAAATGGTTAAACGAACTACATTATGAACTCAAATGTTCGTCTAGGATCTTGCAACACACGAAACTTTGTAATTATTTTATCTGGAAGTAAGCATTTGCTACTGTTTATTGTTTTGGGGATTTTTTCTTTTCTAGTTTGTGCTTCTCTTTTTTCTGATGGAGGGAAGTACGTACTAGCACACTATGTAATTTCTTACGTTTATCTGTTCCGACTCCCATGTAACTACGGTGTCTGCTAGGCGTCTTATCTTCGACCGGTGTGTTGAGCGTCCTATTCGGCCCAAATGCCTCAAAAGCGACACCGAAGTGGCAAAAAATGACGTCACAGGAGCCGGCGTGTCATGTCGTAGAACGTAGCGATCCTTAAAACTTAGCGTCAAAACTCCGGCAAAAAAAAAAAAAAGTACGATTGAAGTTAGTGTTGCGCAGTCGTCGCGTCGTCCAAACTCCAGACCATCGAAGCTTTCGTGAATCGTTTAACTGGAGAACGACCTGCAGCTCAACACCTCCGCCGCTACGGTGTCGTCGGACGGAAATCGAGGGACTCCATTTTAGGATGCGGTAAAAACACCAGTCGAAGGTGCGTACCCGGCACTACAGTGGAACCGGGGTCCGAGGAAGGACCAGCAGAGCTGCTCGGACGGCTTTTCTTTTTCCTGCTCCCTTCAAAGTTGCGGTGCAAATAAAGAGTGTTCTTACTTTCAGTGAGTCTTCGCTCCCAATATTCGCTTGGCCGCGGACACACTGCTAATAGATTACACAGAAGACAGTCTGCGGACAGTTCTCTCACTCGCACGACGGTCCCACTGCCATACAAAGAACTCTGGGGACCTTCTTGTATAACCAATGTATAGCCAAAATCGATTATTTTATTTTAAACCGAATCAGCGTATAGGTAAGGTGAAGTCGGGTCGCGTGATGTCAATTTTCCCGCCAAATTTAGCGTGGAAACTGAATTGGTGCATAAATCACGTGCTGGCGATCTTTTCGCTAAATTTGGTGAAGAACCTGGATTTGTCCGTAGATCCCGTGACGTCAGGTCGCCTGACATCAGTTTTCTCGCTAAATTTGGCGCGGAAACCGATATCGTGTATAGGTCACGTGACGTCAAAGTTTTTCTGCTAAATTGGGAGGGGAACCTGAATTTTGTTTGTAGGGCCCGTGACGTCAGGTCACGTGACATCAGTTCCCCGCTAAATTTAGCGGAGAATGCCTGGACGGACGGACGGACACACGGACGGACGGAAAAAAATTTTGGCTTGGGGGGGCAGCGTTAAAAAGCGTGTCAAGCTTTAAAACTGCCTGCAAACCTTCCAAAGCGTACGCAGGTGTGAAGCAAACGTGCTTAAAACATGCATGATACGTGTCCGCGGGTAGTTGTGTTGTCAGGTCTGAAGCGAACGTCGTGTCTTATCTATGATGTAAGATGGGCGTGGCCTCGACTTTACTCACCTAAGTGCGTTCGTGCCGTAGGTGGCGGACTGCGCCGTGGTCGGCCTGCCGGATCCGGAGGCCACGCAACTCTTGCACGCCGTCATCGTTCCAAAGAAACCCGTGGGCGAGGAACACTTCGTCAACTTCATGAAAGGTACGGCGCAGCCTCTGAAGCATCGCTCCGATCCACTAGACGCTGGCCTCGCGTTAGGATGACGCGAGTGCATCCTAGGGACCTTTGCATCGCTTATCACCCGAGCGAAAAATGCCGAGTCACTGAGCCGTGGACGCATGCGCAGCGTGCGATCTTCGCACAGCAGATCAATGGCGCATGCTCATTAGGCGTTCCACGGCCCAGCAGACAAAGATGGCGGCGGGCATAAGGCGATTTTAGCGAAGGTCTATGCGGAGAGCAAGTCGTCTGCTTCTTCCACAAGGATTCCGGTTGCGTCAGAGCGACGCCGAGTTCTGATTGGCTCTGATCGAAGGATAGTGGGTAGACCTCAAAGCAAGCTGCCTCGAGGTCTGCCCACTATCCTTCTAATCAGAACCAATCAGAGCTCGGCGTTCTGACGTCACCACATAACCTGCAAAAGAAGCACACGAACTTTCGCTCCGCATCACGTCTTGACTCATGGGGACACGCGGGTGTAATTTCAGGCTCGCAGAGGTCGTAGCTTCTTGCATTCACCCGGATACTGCACGCGCTTTCGCGCAGGCCCCGGATCGGGCGCCTTGACCAAAATAAAGACATCCGCAGAAACACACATCTTAGTACTACATCTGGAAAACCTAAGACTTAGGAAACAAAACAAAAAGGGGTCAAGATTCAACGCATCTGTGTCCGTGTTATCCGCGTCGTTGTTTATCGAGTCTCGGGTTTCTAAGATGTAGAAAGTTCACCAGCTCGCCAGCATTTTATTTCTTATTTTTATCATACATAGTGCCCGTCTGCATACCCGAGTGATCTGCGTGTTGCGGCCTAATCGTACCACCGACCGCGTATTACGAGTCAAGAAAGCGTTATATAACGTTCGCAATAGACCCTTTTCAAAAGTCAGAGACACCTTGTGGCAGTCCCAAAAGCTCCAATATTGCCGCTCTAATGGCGGTGGTAGGAGATCATGCTCGGCTAAATCAAGCACCATCGATTTCATTAGTCGAAGGTGTCGCAAAAGGACCAACACCTTTTCCCCTTTCTGCTCTATGCTCTCGAAGACGTTCGCATTCGCTGGTGTGGAGAAGCTCTGTAGTGCCGCCATTAGAGCGTCGGGTTTGGCTCTGCCCAGGGTGGGTAGACTGACTTTCGGGAAGGGTCTGTTGGTATGTAAGTCCAGACCGGGGAGCGAGGGTGTAGTGACCGAAGCCGCGTCGGGTGCACCAACTTCCGTGCCGCGGAATCATCGGTCGACATTCCGTGTTTTCCCACCGCAGAGAATGCGCTGTCATGCCTGCACTTGGAAGGCGGTGTCACGCTGACCGACGCCATCCCGCGGAACAAGCTGGGCAAGCTGGTGCGCCGCCAACTGGTGGAGTGGGTGCTGCAGCGTTCCAAGCACGAGCGACGCTGAAGCGTGAAACACGCGTGAGCAAGAATCACGTCGCATCGCACCGCCGCGCGGCGTAACTATAGATCGAAACCATCAATGACCGCAGCGGTTGTCATGTCTTTCACGCTTCATGCGGGATAATACCGCACGGGGAGGTGCCGAGAATAAAGCTGCTTCTGTTCTGCCCTGGAGCAATCGTTCATTTTGGTCACCCCCTCACATCAAACAATTCTACGAAACAAAAAAAAAACGAATATCAATATCATTTGCTGGAAGAGTTCATAGGTGAACGTCATCAAACATAACGCGCAAACAAAAAATAATGCAGACACTCAACTGTTGCCCTAGAATAAAGTATGTGACAAACGGAGGCATATCTTGCGTTTGGAATAGCACGTCGAAAAAAGATCAGAATGCAATCCGACATTTGAACAAAACTAATTCAAATAAAATTACAATGGAACCACATTACGGGCTACATCCGTTGTGGGCTATGCAATACAGTATTCCGATAAAAATTCAATATTTATAACAAGCAGGTGCTGCATTAATGTATTTTTAACCTATAAAGCGTTTACAAAAGTGTTTATCGTTTAAAGGGATGGTGAGCTGAAATTTGGATTTTCAGAAGACAATGCAGGAGCTGTTGTCGGGACGCTACAATCCCTACAACACTATTCGTAAGGCGATATCTCGAATGGACGGCCGTATTTTCGGAAAAAGAGGTCGAGATTGAACAGGGCCGACGAGGCGCGTGACGTCAACAAATCTCGTTTCCTCCTCTCTTCGCTTCGCCTCTTCAAGGCGGCGAGGCGGAGAAGACGCGAGGCCGTTCCCTCTCCTTCTCGACTTTTGTCGGAGAAACAAGACGTCAACAAATCTGTCAAATGCGCCTCCTTTTTTTAGAAAATACGGTCATTCGATCGAGATGTCGCTATATGAGTGATGTTTTGATGTTTGTAGCATCCCGTTGCACGCTTTTGCCGCCGTGTTTTGTGGAATACAGATTTCGGTTCAGTATCTCTTTAAACATTTGTTTATACATGTGTTCAATTTAAAGATTTTATCACTTAAAAAGTTCAAAAAAGCTAAAGAGGTTCTTGAAAAAAAAAACGAGTTAGAGGCGAATTTTGGAGCATTTTTATCCCGTCAATCTGGATATCACCGTTGGTTTGCTCCGAAGATGTAACTAAATGCGAGAAAACACGAAACATTTCTGAGCAGTCGTTGAGTCATCAAATGATAATTTGGGCCGCCAAGCGCGTGTCGCTCGTGTGGGCTGCGCGTGCCATTGCAAGCTTGCCAGGCATATCCCCCGCACTGACACGAGTCGTGACGTCTTTTTCTGGCCTTTTTGCAAATAGCAAGAGTGCGCGTGCATAGCTTTGACAGGCGCTGAAGATGCGCGAGAGCGAAGATTTCGAAAACTCTGCATATGACGTGCACCAAATTGAAGAATTATCTCGATGTTCGTGATCCTGGAGGCCGAATAAAAACAACTTCAGTGGGTTTTTTTGTTTTTTTTTAATACAGTACCACTTTAGCTTCCTTATGAGAGTTATCTGCCACAGTTGGTTATTCTAGCAGATGACCATCGCATTTCGTTTCGAAACGTGCACGCTCTCGAGCTGTTTTTGAGTGTAGTCACTGTAGTGTATTTTGTTGTGTATCTATTGCAAAAGTGTGAAGTAGTTTATTTGGTCTTCCTTAACCATAATATATTTAGGGTTGCTCGTTTTCGGGTTTTATATTTTTTTAAATTCGGGGGGGTAAAAATCGGGTGCTATTTTTCAAGCTGATAATTGGGGAGAAATCGGGTTTTTTGTGGATACATTCCGAAATTCGGGCTTTTCGGGTTGAATTTACGAATGTACTGAGTAAAACATTCCGAATTTTATAAAATTATTATTGGAGTGTATTACGAGCACCCTAACGCTAACGCGTTAAAATTATGGATCTGTTTCAAGCTGATAATCGGGGGACATCAGGGTTTCTAGCTCCGATTGCCGTCTGTCGCTTCAAGGGAAGCATCGCCCACGGAATGCTCTCTCCCTCAGGTGAACAGAAACTCCGACCGTTCGAGGGACGGTTTTCTTTGAGCAGATATTTCGCTATGGAATACACCTGTTAAGTTTTCCCGATCTGTTTACGCGACTGACTGACTCGGACGTTGCTCGTGAGAAAGGTTGGAGGCCAGCGAGATGGCCATGCTACCCGAGACACCGTGCTAGGCGTCGACACCTAAGAGCGGTCGAAGGGGGATTGATAGTGCATTTCACAAGCTGCGTGTAGCAGGGCCGAAGCTACGTGGCGTGCTAAGGTGGTTCCGCATGCACAGCGGGGGGACGCAAAGGTCCCTCCGAGGCCCCAACGCTTATTGTCGCTTTTCCTCAGTCGGCCTCCGTACAGAGGCGGATCCAGAACTCCGTGTTTGTTTGGTTTTTTTTTTTTGGGGGGGGGGGCGAAACATTTGTAAGGATACTATTTTTCCATTCTTTCTCGTGCACCGGGGGGTCCACCCATGTCAAATTGCCCTCAGAGAAGGGGGAAAGGGGGGTCGACTTGGTTTGGGGGGGGGGGAGGCCGCCCCCGTCGCCCCCCCCCCCCCTTGGATCCGCCACTGCCTCCGTAGAATATCACGGTGAGTTGGGCGGTTAGTTGAGAGCCGTGTAGCGTCCGCAGTGCTGCACGTAGTTTGCGAAATGAACTATAGGTCACTGTTGTCCTGAGGTAGGGTAGATAGTGTGTGTGCACCGCGAACTCCACGCAGAGGAAAAAAAAATAGGTTGGTTATGTGGTTTTAGAATTCGGGGAGAAATCGGGTTTAACCCGATTCTTCTGAAACATGTTCGGGGTGTGAAAATCGGGTAAAATCGGGTTTTGCCCGAAAACGAACAACCCTGAATATATTTGATGAAGAGTGTCTGTATCCTTAACTCTATTTTATTACCTTTGTAAGTTTCACACATACTTCAGATTTTCTTTTGGAAAAATATAGGTATTATAGTACGCAGATGTCGTAACGACCAGGGCAAAATACCATACCTAATTTTGGAGTGAAATAAAAAAATACTGTCTAGTTCAACCAGGTGGGTATTAAGTTTTGTATTCTATAAATGCTTTCATTTACAAGCGTCTCACCATTGTCACCTTTTTTTTTTTTATGGTAAACTCTTTTTTGCGTTATTCAATATTGCCTCAAATAAAATAATTAAAATATTTCACTCTCTACGTTAGAAACCCCAAACACTGAGTGATCATATCACGACAGTCTTCACACAGCTCCAAAAAACGAAGTGACTTTTAGCTGATGTATTTTTTCTTCTCTTTTTTTTTTCGCGTACGGCAGCGTTAATTGCTCATTCACACTGGGAGCGGATCCGCGTTCGCAAAGCGGTTGCGAACGCGGTTGTATAAAGATCCAGTACAATTGCACACGTACTCCATGACATCAATTGCGCGTGCAATTGTACTGGATCTTTATACAACCGCGTTCGCCACCGCTTTGCGAACGCGAATCCGCTTTCAGTGTGAATGAGCGGTAAGTGCATAGAACGCGCGTGTCGGGCTGTAGATATGTAAAAACTGAGATGGTAAAGCTGCAGGGCACAGTCACGCGCAGGCTAAACAACTCAAAATTGATCCAAGGCGTTTTTTTTTTCGCTTAACATGTGCGGTCAACGTAAAAACCGGTGCACAAAATTAAAAAAATACGTATTTTTTTTTAGTTAAAGTATCGGATGAAATTTTAGGAAATTCACAGTTTGATCGTCTGTAAGCTTCTAACGTTGACAGACGTATACACCGTGCAACCTCGCTTCTCCCCGGCACAGCTTTCTGCAGCAATATTGTTGAGTCAATCCACCCTAACAATGTCCGAGTTTACTTTCCCGCAAAAAGAAACAGAGGCTGCATAACACCCCGGACAATACAAGGATCCCAGCGAATCAAGAAGCTGATAATACGATCAGATCTTCTTAAAAGTGATGTGTGCAGAAACAATGATCAATTTAATTAAACGTCATTTTAACTGTCCCTGCACGTATCGCCATTTTCTGGTCTAATCGTATTCCCTATTGTTCGCCTTTCCTGGCTGGATCCGTGTTCTCCAGGAAATTGAACTTACAGACTACGTTTCGAGTGCATGCGCATCTTGAGGGCCGATCAAAGTTTCTCACTCCCACTCTTCATTCATCTGGAATGGCCCGGAAAGTTGTGCACTGCTCCAATGGCAGCAGGAAGCGCGTCGGCGAGCGCTTCAGACGAAAGCGGCGGCTTCCGGCTCAGCCGGCGCGCTCCGTCGGCGCTGCCAGTAGCGATGCATCCGGCCAGGACGTGGCTGCTGATCGCGTGGCTGCGGGCCGCGCTGTTGACCGACGCCGTGGCGGTCTTCTCGTGCCCGAGCTTGGAGCTATGCAGCTGCACGAGCGACAGGGTGGACTGCGTCTGCCCGCGTGGCGACGAGGACCTCGACCTCTTTGCCCTGTACGAGACAGACGTGCGGGTCATCAGCGTGCGCCACTGCGGCTCTGTCCTGGTACCACCGTACTTGGTGGCTGGCCTGAGCCTCGACGAGCTTAGCATCGGCGACGTGCGGCAGCTCAAGATCCGAGCCTTGGCCTTCGAAGGCGTGGACAGGCTGACGTCGCTGCGCATCCGCCGGGTCGACAGCCTAGTCCTTGACCAGTTCGCCCTGCACGGGCTTCGAGAAGCGGCGCTGATCGAGCTGAACAGCGTTACCATGGACGAGGTTCCAACGGCCGGTCTGTCTGGTCTGATGGGTGTCGACGAGATTCACTTCCGGGACTCGCGGCTGGGCACGCTGAACAGCATGGCCCTGCTCCTGGCCAACGCCAGTCTGTTCCGCATGGAAAACTGCACCGTGGCGAGGATGCAAAACGCGTCGTTGGTCGCGGACTCGCTCTCGAGCGTGCAGTTGATCAACTGCACCTTCGGTGACACTGACCAAGGGGCCTTGGTGTTACACAACGTGTCTCGAGTCGTGGTGTCCGGATGCCAATTCGGCGAGCTTAGGCACAAGTTCCTTCTAGCCCAGCTTGTCGACGTGTTTGTCTTCGAACGGAACGCTTTGCCGTTCGTCGGCAGACAGACCCTGCGAGCCCTTTCTTCTCTCCCTAACGTGTCCATCTCTCAGAATCAATTTCAGCGGGTACGTAAAGCACGTCTCCTTTTTCTTTCTTTGCCTCCTTCCATCCTCATTGACGCTTTACATTAACTCCTTGTTTCGAATTGATTCACTGCCCTCGTTGACTCGTCTTCCTTCTATGAAAATGCCATATCAAGAGTCGCAGTCGAAACCTTGGGGTCTACTGTCTTGTCGTTAAAGCCAAGGACACACTTGTAAATAACGCAAGGTTCCACTACATGCAATGTCAGTATCTTACTGCTGCTATCCATAATTTTTCTGTATAGGAAGGCCTTCCATGAACCTTTGTTATAGCTAAAGAAAAAGGATACTAAGAGGTTAACACTGCGATTGTGCTGGTTGGTTACTTTGTGGGAAAATAAATAAACATTATATATATATATATATATATATATATATATATATATATATATATATATATATATATATATATATATATATATATATATATATATATATATATATATATATATATATATATATATATATATATATATATATATATTTGTGTGTGTGTGTGTGTGTGTGTGTGGTCAATATAACAGTTGTAACGTTCTTGCTCAAACTGTACTCGTATTCAAGCTCAACTCGTTTTCACCCCAAGAACCGCAGTAAAAAAAGTCCGGCTCCTAGCGGAACGTTATTAATTTCTTTCTTCATCTGTTGAATTAAGATATATTCAGGTGCATCTTAGATTAGCTTTATGCTATTTTATCAAAATATACACGTTTCGAAAGCCAGAATCATCGCGTCTTCCTTCGAAACCCATATCTTGTAGCAACTACTTCGCGCAGCACATGAATAATGCAAAAAACGTCATTTTTCTCTCTCATTAATGGGACAACAAGTATACAACATGGCTTCCTATTGTAAACAGGTTTACTAAAGGGCGTTCCGCTAGTGCTAGTGCAGCTATGTATATATCACAGGAAGAAGCCATGCAATATATCAGCAACGTGGTCACCAACGCTGGGATTATTTCGCTCGCTTCAATTTGTACAAAGCAATTGCATAGTTCCTTGGCACAATGAGGACATCCTCGGTTTAGGCACTTGCTATTTAAATCTAAAAACAAAAATTAAACTAAAGATGCAAAGCGCACAAAACTGCCCCAGTTTAGCCTTAAAAAAAGTAATTATTCGTGTTCACTAATAATGAAAGGTTAGCCATGCACTCAATCTAACCTCTGCCCTTCCGGCTGCATAACCCAGGTATTAGTTCTAGGTTTGATCACCCACCTACTCCTGTTGCGATTTGAATGAGGATCGTACCGACATGAGCCCGTGTAATAACTGCGCGATGCAAGACCTCAGATTAGAAGTCAAACTATTCTGGTCAAAGTGCTCATCTACAGCACAGACACCCGACGCTATCTTAAAGCAATTTCAACTTCGATCTCTCTTAACCGCCAAACAACAGTTTGGACACAGCCTGCCTTTTGAACTGCACTGCAAATGCGCGCGAGCGTCTTGGCGCACTTGAGTCCCATCAGCTCGTGCGCTGGTTTCAGTGCTTTCTTCACCCAGCTCTAGCTGAGCGCTGGTTCTGCAGCCAGCTGGCTCCTCGAAAATTTGTGCCTCTTCTCCTCCGCTCTCTTCCTTTGTTCCCTTTGGTCGTCCTTCTCTACCATCCTCGGATGCACTGTATTTTCTAAATGACCTTCTTTAACCTACTTCGAAGGACATACGTAGGGTTCCGTGTTTTTTTGTTTTTTTCGCCAAATACCGTTAAACCACAGAAATTAACCCCAGAGGTGGTTTTATTAAAATTAGGGAAATCCGAAAGACCCCAAATTGCTGCTGTGCTTGAATAAGAAAAACCCAAGTTTCACAGGGAGAAAAGTTTAAACTACAGCTTAATTTTTTTTGTGTGTGTGTATGTGTGTTGACTAAAACATAATTTAATTTGAACTGTCCGCGAGGCTTCTTCTTGCTTCAAAACCACAAATCTTATTTTGTATCTTTTTTTTTTTGTACGGTTATGTGTTTTTGTGATCTGGTGACACGTATGTACCCTGGAGGTTGGGAAATCTAATGCGGGTGTTCTTTTCTTTAGACATAACCCCCGATAAACCCCAACTGTTTTACCAACCCCGCAAAGTAATACTGAAAACCTCCAAATGAAGCTTTTCGATGTTAATAAACCCTCAAAAACGCCACCCCGAATTTCCAAAAAAAAACAAAAAAACACGAAAACAGAAACTTTAGATATAACTTATAAGCAACCTGTAGTTGTGGCGGTTAGTCGCAAACTACGACTACTTTTTTCCGCAAGCTTTCCTTGCACTGGTGTGTGTCCGTGCAGGTGGACTCCCTTCCTACTGGACCGGGTGTCGTGCTGTCCAACAACAGCTTCGAGTGCGACTGCCACCTGGCCTGGATGTGGGAACACCCCAGAGCCCTTCTATCCGCCGGTCACTGTGCCGGACCGCGGCCACTGCGAGGCGTAGCCCTGGACATGCTCCGGCCAGAACCGCCGCACGGTCCCTGCGTGCTCCTGGAAGTTCTGAGTGACGCCCGAGTGACTGTCCTCACCAGCGGGAACGCGCGTCCACCACCTCTGGGCCTTCTTGCGCTCATCTGGACGGTCTTTGCCTGTTGCTGCGCCCACTGACAGCTCGTGACAAACTCGCGTCGTCGTCTTCTGCTGTATACGAGAACGCAAGGCGACGAAAGAGAGTGCTGGACACAGAGAATAGAAAGTTTGAAAATAGTATGACCAACACATCGGGTCCTTCAAGCAGTTTGGGGCGTCGCACTGCTCATGCGCAGAAGTTCTACGCATGCGCAGTAAAACGACTCAAGTTGTTAGGGGCAACCAAAAAGAGTGGTTGTTTGGGTGAGTTGGTTTGACATCTTATGCAATCTTGTGGGCAGCAAGGACGAGGACAAAAGGGAGAACAGGTGTCCTGGCTCATGCGCTGAAGTTCTGCGCATGCGCTTTGTTATGTCCTGTTCTCTCTTTGTCCTCGTCCTTGCTGCGCACAAGACTGCATAAGAGGGCAACCAAAGTGTGGCGGTGTGGGGTTACTAAGCGTGCACCCCATCGGTTGTCTGTGGTCACAGTTGAGGACAGATCGATGCCATCTTGCAGCTCGTGGGTTATACAATGAATGGATTGCGCTGACGTACCATCAGCTTCCATACATGACATGCACGCGACGTCATCGTGCCCTGCTGGTTGTCATTCCTGCTTGTTCTTGCCAACAAAAACAAACTTCGTGGTGCATAATGTGCGCTACAAAAGGTACTACATGCTCAGCAGGAAGCCCGACACAATGGCCTCTTATGTGACGTCAATGTAAACCATGTATCGTGGCGGCCTTGTTGCTTAGACTATACCTTGTGCAGCATACATTTTGCACCCCCGAAACTGTTTTTGCCGTCAAGAACGAGCAGGAATGACCACCAGCAAAGTGCGATATGACGTCGAGTGCAAACCACGTACTGATTCTTCTCTCACTTGTAAACGTGATCAGAGGCGTGGACAGAGTCACTGCACATGAGCATGCCTGCGAGGAACCATTTTTGAACTCCGGAGTTTTCTTACGTGGGCTATGGACGGAAGAAAACTTGTCGTTCCAATTTTTTTATTGCGATTCTGTGTTGGCCGGGAGTATGGGTAACAGGACAAGAACGTTCCTGTTCGTGCATTCAGATCGAAACTATTAGGCACGAAAAGGTTTATGTTAAAAGCCGAAACACGTAGCCTCGACGTACTCAGTTCGAGTGATGTTTTGTACTCAATCCACTATAAGACGCGAGTCAATTTTGCTAACGTGAAACGAGAGGACACGTTTGTGCAGCATTTCCTTGGCAGTTGAACTGTACCAAACCTTGCTGAGCTCCGTCGTCATGCTGCCGATACTTTCTGCAGAAACGAAAGGGACGGTGCCTACCCTATTGGAAAGACCAGTTCAAACTGGTACCGGTTTCAAACTTGGTTATTGCTCCAGTTTTTATGTGCTATACCAGAGGGTATAAAGCCGAATTCCTTCTATACGCTGGTTGAATTCATTCGAAGAAGTACGACTCAACGGCAAATATTTCATCGACTGGGAGTAATCCCAACAAAATTATTTTATTTTGCAACTTCGATTGGTGCAAAAGGCGACGGGACAAGGCAGCCAAAGCGCAGCATGATGATGGAAACTTGAATGCAAGACCCAAAAGAGAAAAAAAGAAATAAACTCTAATTTTTTAGAAGTATAATTGGACTCTTTCCTTTTTCAGTGGTCACGAAAAGATGAAGAAAATGACCCATGCTTAGAAGCACACATTCACAGCTGTACCCTATTTTCGGGATTATAATTCGCGGACCATACACGTTATAAAGTTGAAAGTTTACGCGGTGCAAACTCCCTACAAGTGCGGACTAAGTAAGGTTGTATTTTTTTCCTCATGGTCGATTATTTTAGTTTTATTGTGCCTACAAAGAACCGTGGGCTTATTATGGTAGTGCACAAAAAATATTCAGAACACAACGCTGCAAAAACACACTACAACAAAAGTGGCAAGCTCCTCTTGCACGACACGTTACGGATTTTGTGAGTGGCAAATCATGTTAATGATCATTTTTGTATGATGTTAGCTTTTCTTCTGCGCTTCCAAAGCAGGCATTTAAAAGTAATGGGTTGGAGAATTGTTTTACGTACTGACTATGCACCGGGTCCGAAATGTAACGATTTTGTTTTCACCGCAATTTATTACTGTGTTTATTACTGTGTAATATAGAGGTTTGCAAGCAACCAGGTTTTTAAAGTTAGTCTTGCCACCGAGGCCGAAAAGCGCTTTGTTAGGGCACTAGTCTGGTAGGTCATGCGCTCGCCTTGGGAAGGCTTGCCAGTCCGACAATCTAGACACGCCGGAAGCAAGACGGCGGCGCCCCGAGGCCGCACTCGCGAATGTATGCACACCGCGAGTGGACTATAATCTGGAGAACACGGTACTTCCGGCACAGAGCCCCTAATTTGCCGTCGCTTGCCGAGCGCAGGGATTGCCTTATTGTGCGCTTGTTCCGTAGCGCTCTCGTCGAGGTTGTTATGTACGGCCGCCGCGGGACTTCCGGTTTACGATAAGATAGAGGGTCGCACTAATTGGGCTCTGGGCTGCTTCCACACTTCTTCGAGGTCTTGGGTGCCTGGATCCTCGGGCTTAGATTCAATCAAAAAATAGGTATCGGCAAAGGGGGTGGGGGGGGACGTTCATTAAGACAGTTGGGCCGGC
Organism: Ixodes ricinus; assembly: GCA_037355805.1. Taxonomy (NCBI): domain Eukaryota; kingdom Metazoa; phylum Arthropoda; class Arachnida; order Ixodida; family Ixodidae; genus Ixodes; species Ixodes ricinus. The sequence goes on from JAZHYW010017427.1 coordinate 43,216, forward strand.
TTGCTAGAACAGCGTCTGAGTTGAGAAGCACAGCAAAGGCTGGGGCGCGCGAGCGTCTTGGGACGCGGTTTTAGTTTCGCTCACCTCGTGCGCGGGCTTTGGCTGTGCTTTCTTTCACACAGTCTCAGCTGAGGCGCTGCTTCTAGCAAGCCGGCCCTGAGCCCTGGAAGGTGCAGTGAGGTGCTTTCTGAGGGCTTCTATTTTTGGTCATATCTCAATCTGATTGTTACGCGTCCGAATTCTTTATTGAAAACGGAATCAAAGATCGCGAACTGCCCGTCTTTTTGCTATTCGGCACAAAGAAACAACAGGGCGCCTTCGGACTTGCGACAGCCAGTCGCTAACGATCGCATGGACGCCGCGTCGGCTGCCATTGTGGTGGTCTTGCTGCTGGACACGCAACTTTAGCGGCGTACATTTCTAACCACCGAGTTTGTTCCTCTCAGCAAGAGAAAGAATAACCACCAGCATGGTGCGATGACGCGCCATGCAATTCTGAATTAAGGTAAAATCAGCGGCCGTTGAGGTGACCTTTTACCGAGCGCGCATCTTCTGCAGTATGCATTTCGCACCCTCACATTCGCTTTTCTCCGTAATGCCCGTGTCCCACTATAGCGACAGACAGAAACAAAAGACAGCAACAAGCCTCAAACCCACGCAGCATGCTCGCGATGCTGCCTTTGGCAAGCGTTTAGTCGTTCGGTGCTCGCGAAGTAAGCACGAGCGATTGCATGCCTGTCAAAGATACCCTCGCCTGCATGATGCTCGTGTTTGAGCATAGCCTCCTTTATTCTACGAAGCCTCTCACATCTCGAAAGACTCTGGTTTGACGCTTGTCGCTGTCGTTTGTTTCTGTCTGTCGCTCTACTGGGACACGGACATAAGAACGAGTGTGAATCACCACCAGCATGATGTGATGACGTCACGTGCAAGGCGACTGACCCAGCCGCAATGCAAATGGCTCGCGCCGATGATGTCACGAGCTCTTAAGAACGCGCTAGGCCAACCGAGACACACACCAGAAGAAGAAAAAAGAAGAAGAAAAAAATATCATGCTTGTAACATCAATTTCGGAACCTGCCAGTATGAGGACGTGATACAGGTAAGAGCGGGGTGCACCTGGCAGTCACGCACGGATTGGGAAGCCCACGTCCATATGTCTCCTTTAGTAGAGTGCTCGGAACGCAGCCCCCTGGCCAGCCCTCAATTGCCGACCACGACCACGATGCCGACCACGACCACGATGTCGACCGCGACCAACTCAGAGCGGAGGACCACAGTCTTGTCCGCCATGACCAGGCCTCAGCCACGCTCCTGGTCAGTCACACGTCTTTCTTTCTATCTCTCTCACGTCGAGGTTTGATCGACGGACGTGGACTGAAACCGTAGCAGTCTGTAAACTCATGGTAAATCATTAGCAGCGACAGGGGCGCGTGCGGTGAGCCTACGAGGTGGGATTCCTCGAACGGTCATTGTTTTCTACTGCCTTTAAAGTCCACCAAGTTCCCTACCCAGCCATGCAACGCTGCTGCTGGAAAGTGGTATACTGATTCCCACGACTTGATTTATTTTCATAGTATACATGGTTTGTACTGACGTCAGATGAACGGCCGTTGCGAAAGGCCTTGCATGCTGCAGCGCGCATACCTTCAGCAGCATATACTTCTCCCCACAATTTTTTTTTAATCGACGAAAACGAGTGAAAATTATCGAAGAAACTTTTAGGGCGAAAACTAGCTGGTGATGGTGGAATATATTTGAAGTTGTCCTTCGTTTTTCCTCAGTTTCGGGGTTAAAGTAGGAACTACAATTGGTACGGCGCGATGGTGTTACGTGCGAGCCATCTATCTGAAAAGCGCGCAGAGGGCGAGCTTGCCGGAGTATGTTTCTCACCATACGACCCGTGGTGCTCGGAACCCGGCGGATGCCACTAAATTGACATCCGGTAAAAAAAACTGACATCAAGCAAAGAGAACGACCGCGTATTCGCATTCCTCGCAACTTAGCGAGCTGCATAGATCGAGGTCGACCGTGCGGTGTCAAAATTTTCACTACACTTCGCACGGAGTCCGAGAGCAGACGACGCTAGGACCCAATAGAGGCTTCTGAGCAGCGCGATAAGTGCATCGTCATGGTGGTCGTTGTGTTTTGTGTGGTTTGCAATAACCGGCTCAACTAAAGTCCCTTGATACTTCTTTTACAGGTAACGACAACCAATACGAATGACGAAGCACATTCCGCTGGAACAAAATGGCTTCCTACAGTTCAATTCTCTGCTGTGCGCCGCCATTCGCTTCCTAAAACCTGCACCGTCACGCAGTCGGCGCTTCAAAGAATGTCGCTACTTGAAGGGAGCTCTTATCTAGGGACTTTAGGCTCAACGAATGACGTACAGGGAAAGAGGCAGAATCGCGGCGCATTTATTGCGCGTGATTGATTTACTTGCTGATCGCAAACGCAGGAAGGCGACGACGGCCGCCATGACGTCGCACTTTTGGCGCCGCTTAAATGAGTCCATCGGACCGTAGCGTCGGTGCGCTTAGGCCTAAAGTTCCTAGATAAGAGCTTCCTTCAAATAGCGACATTCTTTGAGGAGCCGACTGCGTGACGGCGCAGGTTTTAGGAAGCGAATGGCGGCGCACAGCAGAAGACTGAACTGAATGACGTGCTTTTGGTCGAGCAGAATGTGCTTTGTGATTTGTATCGGTTGGCGTTACTTGTAAAAAGGAGTATCGAGGAGGGACTTTACTCAGACCTCGTTTGGAAAGAAGTATTGAAGTATTGTACTCCCAGCTTAAGTTCCTCGATACTTATTTTTACGAGAACGACAACCAATACAGCTGACGAAGCACATTCCGGTGGAACAAAATGGCGTCGGTCGGTTCGGTCAAAGAACCTTGATACTTCTTTTTAGAAGTAGCGACAACCAATACAAATGAGAGAGCACATTCCGCTGAAACGAAATGGTGGCATTCAGTTCAAACCTCTGCTGTGCGCCGCCAATCGCTTCCTAAAACCTGCACCGTCACACGCAGTCGATGCTTCGAAGAAGGTCGTTCGCTACTTGTATACCAAGCTCTTATTTAGGAACTGTACTCCCAGAATACCCTCGGCTGCCATTCGCGTATACGGCCTATATAGCGTATTCGAGCAGGCAAAGCGCGGTCTCTGCGGTGCAGCGCGGATCTCCGTCCAGGTTGGACATGATCGAAGAGAGGCCCGAACAGGCGCAAGATCGAGGTGGGCCTCATCACCAGCATCTGCCTGGTGCTGCTCATCGTGCTCGCGCTCACACTCTTCGTCGTGCTCACCATCAACACCACCCGTGAGTGCCGGCCACGTTGTCCCTCAAGCGGAATGGGGGCGAGGTCCGTCTCACTTTTGTAGTATACGACTGCAGCCGACGGTACGCAATCTCGTGGAGCCAATCACGCAGCGGCAAAAGTGAAGAGTCACAGCGCTCATTGTCTTTGTGAGTTTGCTATTATGTATACCAACTAAACCAGTCACGCAGAGTAAATGCGCAGCGACCCTTAGCATAGCCTCCTATATACTGACAAAGCCCGGCAGATCGCCATGAGAAGCAGCCGCCGAAAATGGAAAAGGTGGAGCGGCAGACAACGGATGGAGAGGAGAGGCACATGACTGGTTCCCCGCTGCGGCGAGACGCCGAACTACACTCCTCCCGAGCGAACAAGTGTGTTTCGGGTCCTCGCCGCTGCAAAAGCTGCGCGCTGACGTCCAGGTTCCCTAAGGTCACTCTATAGACCGTTTTATCGTGGGTAGCGCCATTTTGAGAGCGAGAGAGAAAGGGGAAAGGGCTACCGGCGCTTTCCTCCTTTCTGGCTGTGTAGAAAGAGTGAAAGTCCCGGATGAGAGGCTTGGCCGGTGTTGGGTGTCTGCCGTGCCCCAACTTCGTTCGCGCTTTCTTTTCTGTTTTAAACTCGCAAACTTAATTAGAGCCGTGGTCTTTGATGGTGAGAGTTCCCCGGTCATCGGGACACCATTGCTCGGTGATAGGGTGCACGAATAAGGACAGAAAGCGCCGAATACTGTCCGAGGACCTATGTAGCTTGCATGGAATCCGGCAAGGCGAGTGCGGCTGCAATGTTTCTAAGCTCCATCGCTTTCCGTATGACTGGAAATGATGAACCATTCATCAATTTTTGCTTGCAATGGGCCTGTTTCAACGTAGCCGTTTAGTAGTAATCAACAAGCGATACACGAAACGGGAACCTCAATTAACTTTTGTAAACACCCGGAGCTGCTACAGATCGTTTTGCCGCGCTGCTTTTATCTTGCGTGTCCGTATTCCTATATTTCCTTGTGGATGAACGACGAAGACGTTCTAGATGTACTTATATCGAACCGCCGAAAGCCTCAAGGCAGCCACGAATTATTTTACTATTTGATGCAATATTTTGAGTACCAACCTCCAATTTCTATCGCTGACACGTTCGCTGCCGCTGTTCTCCCCGTCGCCGCACTGGCGGATGCCATGACTCGAACAAAGAAACGTGCCCACTGGGCTCGAAAACGCAGATCGCAACACACGAGACGTACCCTGCAGCGACTATCCAGCGCTTCAAAGCGCCCAATCAACGGAAACAACCCACCAGCGGCACTCCAAGGAGCGCTTTTGCCGGCTCTCTGGTATCGCGCAGGAGATCGCGATTCAGGAAAACCGATAGAACTACCTTTTCAACAATTTATAGCCTCACCCGGCGGCGGAAATGAGCCTTCAACTAAGTGTTGTAGATGATAAAATTGAGTCAGTCACCACTGCAAATTATCAATATTAAGATAAATTCAGTTACAAAATTTTACAAGCTGAAACAGCAATTATCACGAGAAAACTGGCACGCACCTTGCGAGCGTACCCCATGTTCATCGGCGGTACAGCATTCGGTGCGCGCTCCATTCACAAAATGTTCCGAGCACAGTCGAGAGGATGGCGTTGAGGAAACGCTTTTCGGTTTACGGACGAAATCCACTGCCGCCGAGACCGGGGTCATGTGGAAAGCGATGGACTTAAAGACATTGCAGCCGCTCTCGCCTTGCCGGATTCCGTGCAAGCTACGTAGGTCCTCGGACAGTATTCGACGCTTTCTGTCGTTATTCGTGCACCCTACGACCGAGCAATGGTGTCCCGATGACCGGGGAACTGTCGCCATCGAAGCCCGTGGCTCTAATTAAGTTTGCGAGTTTAATACAGAAAAGAAAGCGCGAACGAAGTTGGGGCACAGCAGACACTCAACACCGGCCAAGCCTCTCATCCGGGACTTTCACTCTTTCTACACAACCAGAAAGGAGGAAAGCGCCGGTAGCCCTTTCCCTTTTCTCTCTCGCCCTCTTTCAGTAAAACGGTCTATAGACCGTTTGGCTGAAAGAGGCGAGAGATAAGGGAAAGGGCTACCGGCGCTTTCCTCCTTTCTGATTGTGTAGAAAGAGTGAAAGTCCCGGATGAGAGGCTTGGCCGGTGTTGGGTGTCTGCTGTGCCCCAACTTCGTTCGCGCTTTCTTTTCTGTTTTAAACTCGCAAACTTAATTAGAGCCACGGGCTTCGATGGCAACAGTCCCCCGGTCATCGGGACACCATTGCTCGGTCATAGGGTGCACGAATAACGACAGAAAGCGTCGAATACTGTCCGAGGACCTATGTAGCTTGCAAGGAATCCGGCAAGGCGAGAGCGGCTGCAATGTCTTTAAGCTCCATCGCTTTCCACATGACCCTGGTCTCGGCGGCAGTGGATTGCGTCCGTAAACCGAAAAGACGTTTCCTCAACGCCATCCTCTCGACTGTGCTCGGAACATTTTGTGAATGGAGCGCGCACCGAACGCTGTACCGCCGATGAACATGGGGTACGCTCGCAAGGTGCGTGCCAGTTTTCTCGTGATAATTGCTGTTTCAGCTTGTAAAATTTTGTAACTGAATTTATCTTAATATTGATAATTTGCAGTGGTGACTGACTCAATTTTATCATCTACAACACTTAGTTGAAGGCTCATTTCCGCCGCCGGGTGAGGCTAGAAATTGTTGAAAAGGTAGTTCTATCGGTTTTCCTGAATCGCGATCTCCTGCGCGATACCAGAGAGCCGGCAAAAGCGCTCCTTGGAGTGCCGCTGGTGGGTTGTTTCCGTTGATTGGGCGCTTTGAAGCGCTGGATAGTCGCTGCAGGGTACGTCTCGTGTGTTGCGATCTGCGTTTTCGAGCCCAGTGTGCACGTTTCTTTGTTCGAGTCATGGCATCCGCCAGTGCGGCGACGGGGGGAACAGCGGCAGCGAACGTGTCAGCGATAGAAATTGGAGGTTAGTACTCAAAATATTGCATCAAATAGTAAAATAATTCGTGGCTGCTTTGAGGCTTTCTGCGGTTCGATATAAGTACATCTAGAACGTCTTCGTCGTTCATCCACAAGGAAATATAAGAACACGGACACGCAAGATAAAAGCAGCGCAGCAAAACGATCTGTAGCAGCTCCGGGTGTTTACAAAAGTTAATTGAGGTTCCCGTTTCGTGTATCGCTTGTTGATTACTAAAAACGGCTACGTTGAAATAGGCCCATTGCAAGCAAAAATTGATGAATGGTTCATCATTTCCAGTCATGCGGAAAGCGATGGAGCTTAAAAACATTGCAGCCGCACTCGCCTTGCCGGATTCCATGCAAGCTACATAGGTCCTCGGGCAGTATTCGACGCTTTCTGTCGTTATTCGTGCACCCTATCACCCAGCAATGGTGTCCCGATGACCGGGGAACTCTCGCCATCGAAGACCACGGCTCTAATTAAGTTTGCGAGTTTAAAACAGAAAAGAAAGCGCGAACGAAGTTGGGGCACAGCAGACACCCAACACCGGCCAAGCCTCTCATCCGGGACTTTCACTCTTTCTACACAACCAGAAAGGAGGAAAGCGCCGGTAGCCCTTTCCCCTTTTCTCTCTCGCTCTCAAAATGGCGCTACCCACGATAAAACGGTCTATACTGACAAGGTAACGCCATTCATTGTTCCGCCGAAACCTTCTCGCCCTCTACGAAATCCGTCTCCCCCTCGTGAAAATGGGTTTCGGGTTGCGACTTCCCGTCCGGCATTCGTGCCCCCCGTCTCGCGGACTTTGAGGCTGTTTCTACCATCGGCGCTTGTGACGCAGCAAGTTCTCTGCACAGTTTACGTTAACGCGTTTAATTTTTTTTTTTTTTTTTTTAGTGCTTAGCGATATGCGGCAGCTGACATGACGTGTTGTTGCGCTCTGGGCTTCTTGAACAAGCAAAGAACGGCATTTCCACCGACAACCTGCCGAGCCGTCCCTCAGGGAGGGTGCCCTAGGCGGTGGTGCGGGAGAGTCGTGGAGAGGAGGAAAGGGTGAGAATTTAGCGAGGGAAAGGAGGCTTGGCGGTACCTTTTTCCAGTATAGAGTGACCTCAGGGTTCCCCAAGCAATGGCTCTTTGATGCTCTGTGCTACCAGATCCTCGCACTCCAAATCTGCGACCGGGCACTCTATGGCTCCGTCGTCGCACTGCCAGGCTTTGTGAGTATGGAGGAGGCTATGTCCTCAGCTTATTTCTGCTCGTGATTGGTTTAGCCGGTTATTGATAATCCAGAAAGACAAGGAGCAGCGTGATTATGCACTTTTTGCACTGCTTGATTGGCGCCATTCAGCCGTAGTATCGGTTGCGGTCGGACTCGAAGGTGAACGTAGTGTTAAATAATAAAAACCCGCGTACTAGCATTTCGACGTCGTCGCAGTGAGATCGAGCGCGTACGCTGATTGGACACGACTGCTGCGTCAGCGTTCGGCTGGACCTCGCGTCCAATCGACGCGTCGAAGGACGATCGGTGTCGGGATTCGGTTCAGTCGCAAAGTTGGCGGCATCCGAGTGTAATGAAGTTACGTAGAGCTACAGGTGTCTGTTCACTGGCTTTGATTATGTTATCGGTGCCCTCGTCCGTGTTCGATGACGCGAAGGCAGACGAGCTCCCGCTGGTGCCCGCCCACACATTCGCGTTTGAGTGCGGCCGACGACTTCGTTGCAACGGTTTGTGTCTGCTTACCACAAGAGAGCTAGGTTAAAGGCTGGCGCCATCTATCGGCTAACCCCGGAGCCCTTCCGATCTGCGTACAATTGGACCGAAGTGTTTACAATATTTGCAAGATTAAATCTACCCCCTATCTATGAGACATGGTCACTTATAGCGTTGTCAGCATTATTTCGAGCCCACAAAAAAAAGTGATGCTTAAGAAATAGGGTTAAGAAATGATGCAGAAATCGCCGCTCTCGCTACGCTGGTTCTCGAGGAAATCCGTTAGCATTTGGTGGAGGGGTTCGTTGTCTTTGGAGAGCCAGTCCCTCCCTGGCATTGGGAGTTTCGGATGCAACATCCACACTTTCCCTTGATCTCCGCCCACGGCCCGGATACTGTTATTTTGGGATAGTCAGTCCGTTTTCTCGCGCGTCGGCGCTTTCGGGTGCAGCCACCACAGCTTTCAGAGAAGTGTGCGTCGACAGCGGCGCAACATTGGAGGTGTGCGAAAAGACTCTTTCCCTCTTACGAAGAGGAAAAGTGGACCTAACAGGCGAACGAACAGAGCGAAAGACCTAGGGGCGGATCCAAGGGGGGGGGGGGGGGGGCGACGGAGGCGGCCGCCCTCCCCCCAAACAAGATCGACCCCCCCCCCCCCCCCGAAATAAAACCGACTACCGGCGTGCCAGGTGGTAGAAGACTCGGTACTCACGGACGAGGGTTCAAAATAGGGTACCCTGGCAGGCACATTCGTACTCTGAGCTTGGAGAACCACTCCGTCGCTTCAACCGAGACTGATGTCCGCGGCGTCGGTTTCAAAGCACGGCTTAGCGCAGCGGCGCACATTTAGGGGCCGTCGGCGCAGTCTGGTTCTGCGGTGGCTAAAACATAAGGCGCAACTGGAGTCCTGTTTATCTTACTTTAGACCTCCCCCCCCCCCCCGCAAAACGGAGTTCTGGATCCGCCCCTGGCAAAGACCACGGCTGGAACCGCGCAGTGGGTTCACGAAACTAGTCCAGTCCACGGTCCAGTCTAAACCAAAGACTGCTGCATGGACCAGGGCAATAAATGCTAACGCAGATATTATACACAAATCGGAAGTCTTGCAAGGCTATCAGATAGATGTCGGTAAAGGAAGCGACCCTGTTCGAAAGGGTGGACAGATTTATGTAAAGTATTTCCGTATTCTTGCCTTCACATCACCCTCGTCCGGTCACATATACCAGTAGAAATATTAAATGCGCCTTGTCGGTTGAGGCCCCCGCAGCCTGACATTTATATTCACATCAACGTCTGTCAATAACTAAATGTCGCGTATGAGGAAGCATGACCGCATGCGTGCTCAGACGTGATAGCGCTTAGCTAAACAACCGAAACCGAGGTCAAGTCGTGGCTTGTGGCGTGGTTCGTTTTCTTACAGCCGTGAGCAAGGCTCCCCTTAACCTGCACAACGCGGTGTTTTGTGAAAACGCCACATGCTTCGAGCAGGGTGAGTATTGCGCTCCAGGTCCGCTCGGGCCACAACCTTTCTTAGCTGTGCTTGGACGTCACTGATAATGGTCCGCTTACCCACTATGATGGCTCACATAGATTCACTAGCAAGCTACGTTCACAGTATCGGTACTCCATCCTCGAATTTACTTGCGGGCGCCGCCATTGTGGCGCGTGTTGTGAAAAGTGGACGCAATTCGTGACAGTTACCGTTTGAAAATACGACTTCCTGAGCACATAGATGCTGTGTCGGGAAACTTGTGCCATGTCGTGTCTCTCTATCGTGGACAGTTTTAACAAATAAAAGCAGCTTTCTATGTATTTTAGATTTTAGGCTAAACTTTAGACAGCTGGCAACCACGAGTAGTGAGGCACCAATCCATGGCTAGGTGGCGCAAGGTATGCCACCAGTTATGAAAGGTACAGCCGTTAGCGTCCATCCATCCATTCACGGCTGAAGTGTTTTTACTCTGAAGCGTAGCTTATTTCGCGATTTTAGATTGACACATTGATCGTAAAACGAGTCGTCGCTCGAACGTATTTGTTACGAGGTTCCATCTATCTCTTAAGCCACGGTCACACTGCTAATGCATCATACAAAAAACTGTCTGAAGACACACTCCGGAGCGTATTTCTTCCGTGTAAGACAATCCTGTGTCACAAAAAGAAAAATGCTCTGCAGACATGTGCGAAGCGCACAAATGTAGAAAGCGACCACGCTTCGGAAATGCTTGAGGCGTGGCAGCAGGTACCTCCGTCATTATGTCATTACGAACGCCTTGTCTTTTATAGCGAAAGCCTTATATGTCCGATTAGAAAAAGAAAAAAGGCGGCGTCGGCGTTGTGCGCGAAAGATGGCCATAAAAATACGTCATCAAGCACGCGCCGCATAAGGTCAAAGCCGACGCGCTTCAGAAATAAAACACAAAGAAAAGTACAGCAAGGCATATGCTTCGTCACGGAAGCCGTAAAAGCCGGCGGGGCCCCGCGCCTGCGCAGTGGGGGAGCGTGATGTCGCCGCCGGAGCAAAGCGTTTTACCCGCGGGACTATAATGTTTTTGCATTCCTCCACGTAAGCAGTCTTAAAGACCGACCGACCAGTTCGCGCTTTCCACTTTCCCCCGCTTCCTCCTCTCCCCCCTTCTACCCTTTCCACCGTTGCCTGTTTCCTCCTCCCCCAGGCTGAGGAGGATCTTCTGCCTTGCAGAATCTCGTGTCTGGTCGCCACACTTTAAATGCCTTCGGCATGTTTGTTTTTTTCTGTTTAAACGTATTATTAGTCTGACTGCTGGTTTAGAGAATGAAAAGATGCTGAGAAAAGCGTGCTGTGTTTCAGCGCGTCGCGTCATGGGCTACGTGGAGTGGAGCCGCGAGCCGTGCGACGATTTTTACACGTACGCGTGCAAGGGGTACCACGTGAGCGTGGCGCACTCGGCCTCCAAATACCCCATCACACAAGGAGCTCAGGACACGCTGCGGGCGGCCGTCGAAGACGTCCTCACCAACTGTGAGCTCGATCGGCGTCCATTGCGATCGGTTTCACAGTTACGGATGGAGTAGGTCTATCATCCGCGCTTGGTTCGCAGGGCACGCCGACATGAAGCCCTCGGACAACTTCTATCTGCGCTACGGCGTCAGTCTGTTCCAGGAGTGCATGCAGGGCGGTGAGTGAACAGCGACGCCTGGGCCGCTGCTTTCGATGCGGGATCGCCGACTATTTTTGACCATCAACATCACGAAATATGCGCTTCTATATTTGTGTACGGTCGCTTAGAAGTGAAAAACAAAATTAGGTAAGTCGTTAATTTGTCAGTTCTGTGTTGTCTTTTGCACGCTACATTGTGCAGTATTTTCCGATCCACCGAAGGTCCGATCTCCCGAATAGAGGCAAAAATGGTTTGGACTCAAGCGCTTATGTTCTAGAACGTGGGCCGGATGTACAGTGCGTACCAAACGTATTCGAAACTCGCCAACTGTATCTTAGGGGCGAAGCTCCTTAGGGTCTAGCCTTGTCCGTCCGGCGTCCGTGCTCACATCGCTTGCCATCCCATCTGTATTCTTAAAAAAAGAAAAAAAATGTTTGCGCAGTCGACAGGATTCGAACCTGTGCGGGGAGACCCCAATGGATTTCTAGTCCATCGCCTTAACCACGCGGCCACGACTGCGGGACGAGTAGGGGGCTCTGAGATGTGGTAGTAACTCAAGAGCTGGGGATGTCATGGATGAAACGTTGCATGTAGCCGCTCAACGTCTATACAGGAGAGGGCGCTGCGGTCAAATGCGTATATAATCGCGTTAAACTTTGCATGCATTGGCTCAACGTTTATAGACGAGAGGGCGCTGCGGTCAAATGCTCAAATGCGTATGTAGCCACGTTCCATACCACACATTCTCTTTCTGACATGGACCGTTGACTTAAGCGGTCAAGATGCGTTCCCACGGCTTCTAGCCGATCCAAGCGGATCCGCTAGAAGAACCACTGGCTCTGCATTTCACCGACCATAAAGCAGTAATAATGAAGTTGAAACGCAACCCGGAACTCAGCACTACCTATGAGCAATAAAAACAAATCAGCACCATCATCACTTCCTATGAACAATAAAATCAGTATCATCAGCACCACCAGGGCTTCGCCCCAATCAACATCATTCACCACGTGGACATGCGGTCATTTTTTTAGTAGGGCAGCTCTACTCCGACGGGTCGTTGACGTAGCAATTCGGGATGGTTTCTTGAGTGCCACGTCACGAAACCGTTGCTGGGCTGCCGCCAGGATATCGACCCCATCACAAAATACAGAGTTGACGTGTTCGGCACAAGTTTGGTGAGCACTGTACTCCACAATTTAGCACACAAAGACCGGCTCACAAAGCACCGTTTGCTTACGTTGGGTTATGCGACGGAAGCTTACAACTGCCTAGTCATCGGGACATCCGTGCTTCTTATGAACTCAAGACACTGGTACAAAGAGAAACCTTGCTCGCGACATTTGAGGCAGGGATGTTCCGGTTACCTATAATGTAACGTGATGAAACATAAGCAAACGCTTCTGTGTGAATAGGCCTTCACTATAATAAAAATCATCTATTATTGTTTTGACGTTGTTTTGTTTTAGTGAGTGACTCGAAAGAACAGCTGCTGAGTTTGTTTGCGGACATGACGTACAACCACAAGCCGTTCTTCCTGCCCAAGAGCTTCGACCTGGAGCCGCACACGCTAGCTTCGCGCGTGGGCCGCAACTTCTGGTTCTTCCCGCTCATCACTGTCCGCAAAGACGTCGACCTCGAGAACCGGCAGCACATAATCGTGCACCTGGACGAACCCCAGCTGACGGCGCCCAAGGCGCTCTTCGAAGATCCAGAGTTCCAAAACGACTACTTGAAGGTATATTGCTCTCGGCAGTCAACCGAAGCTTTCAGGGGTTCTCAAAAGAGTATGTTCCACTCATCAATAGCCGACTCTCCGTAGATCTGGCAATCAAGCTAAAATGTTTTTTTTTAATTTTTATTGTAGAATGCAAACGTGACTGATGTCGCGTTTGGTATCATATCCCTTTTTACGCCCAATGAGGGCAAGTCATACAAATGTGGCAAGACGTTATAATAAAACCTGTGAAACTTAACCACCCTGAGTAACGAACCTTCGAATTTTCTAAGCAACAGGCTCACCCGTCTGATTAGCCGTTACAGTGTTCAAACGTAGGTGGCAAGCGTTAGCACGCGGGGTTGCATATACGGAATGTCCGTGCGTTACACCCGGCGATGGGCGTGATGCAGGCAATGCGCGACTTGTCCATCTCCTTGGGCTTCGACAACGTGAACGAGACCTTACGCATCTTCAAGCTGGAACAGATGCTCGCCAGGGGCACCACACACCTGAGGGCCCGCGTGCCATTCTACAAGAAGGTCAAGCTGGGCTCGCTCTTCCTCGACAAGGTGAGTGGACAAAGCCAACGTCGCCGTGATAACGCACTAATCGGTTGCTGGTCCCGCGGTGCGAATGTGTCTTTTTGACTTAGAACTACGCCTTTCTCCGCGCTTAAAAGGGGGTGCAAAGTTGCGAGGTGAATGTCAGGAAAACTTGGTCACGGAAGGGACGTTGCACAAATTGCCGCCTGTTGCCGGGAACCGCGCAGTGCGCACGCGCGTCTTTTTACCTGCTGGCTTGCTCTTTAGCTCGCTTCAACACTACGCGCTGCTGTCTGATTGCAACGTCGATAGACGCCGCTCCGGCAGCCGTGATTCCATAATCTTCCCTCATCGCTCCGAACAGCGGCCGAGCTGGCGTGCTCCGCGGCACGGGCAGTTAACGCGACTCTCTCGCGCGACTCGGCAAAGCGTTAAAAGAATTCGCATGTAATTTCGCATATTCTCTTCGAAGATAGTGGCGCGTGAGGGGAGGGGGGGGGGGGAGGACCGCACATTTGCCTCTGCCGGACTCCGAGCCACGAGCATTCCCTTCTTGCGCAACCGGCATCGTAATGCGGCCGGAGCCCGAGCGGACGTTTCTTCACCAGCGGCCGTAGTTCTAAGGAAATTCATGCAGCACAGTAAACGTACGCACCGACCGCTTTTCTTTTTTCTTTCTTTTTTGTGTGTGAGCGTATTTTGTTCTATTTTGATCAGCTGGCCACTTTTGCAATTGGTGACGAAGCCGTAGTGCATAACTTTCGGCGTCACCTTACGAAGGCCAACACGGCTGCTCAGAGGGACACGATGCTGCGTCAGCTTTCTGCCGAGACTCGTGCTCTATCAGCGAGAACACTAGTTTTCCCAACCGAAGGCTGATTCGGCAGCTACGTCCAATCTGTGCGCGGCCTTGGGTTTTTTGTTGATGGTGCCGCCATTAATTCAGCATTACAACCGTGCTGTCTATAGACCTTTCCATGGCTTATCACCCGGGCGAAAAATGCTGAGTCATTAAGCTGCGGACGCATGCGCACCGTCTGATAGACAGCACAACAGAGCTACAGCGCATGCTCAGCATGCGTTCCACAGCCCAGCAGACAAAAATGGCAGCGCGCAGAAGGCAATTTTTGCGAAGGTCCATACTCCGGTTTACATTAGGTCCGACCACAGCCAACGCAGCGATCCAGTGGAGTCAACCAAGCGCGCCGAAAGTGCGTCACCACGGCGCTCATCGTCTTCGTACGTTCGCTGTCGCAGGCTGTATCGCTAACGCACGTAAAAAAAACACAGGGTGACGCCACTTTAACTGTGCGTAATTAGTTTAGCCGGTGAAAAACAAACGCACAAAGAGGTCGAGTTCCGTGACGATGCACGTTTTGGGGCTTCTTGATTGGCTTCAGAGGATGATAGCGTTGGCTGCGTTCGGGATTGATGTGAAACGGAATACAGGAGGTGTTCCCATAACCCCGCGCGAGTGCGTTTCCCATGTCAACTCGCAGTGGAACATCTACATGTACCTGAGCAACGTGCTGGGCGAGAACATGTCCCCCGACGACGAGGTGGCGCTGCGCTCCGAGAAGTACTTCACGCGCTTCCTGAAGGCTCTCAAGACAACCGAGTGGTGAGGAACCGCACGCCGCGGCCCAGCAACCTTCTCTAGTCGTAAACATGTCCCGCAGCCACCTCCCCTCTGATCGCGAACCGGTTTTTCATCCGTCGCCAGAGCGTTGCGACAACCTTACTTCTCGTCGCAGGGGCACCGTGAACAACTACATCGTGTTCCGGTTGGTTCAGTTCCTGAGTCCTCTGCTTCTCTCCAAAGATTCCAAAGTCTTGCAGTTTATGTACAAGTACGGTCACGCACTGCGGCCTCCGCCTTCCAAGCGGACCCGCTGCCTGGACGCGCTAGAGCCATACTTCAAGCCGCTGCTGCTCACGGCCGCCAAGATCACCTTCAGGGACACTGAGATCAAGAGGGCCGAGGTGCGCCACGAACTTACCATAGGCAGACGCGAGGCGTGACGACACGTTGCACCTTGTCGCAGGCCAGCCGAGCCATCGCCAACCTGAAGGAATCGTTCAAGCGGATGTCCGTGAAGTCTTTCTATCCGCACACGGAGCAGAGCACGCTCAACAACAAGGTTAGTGGGTCTGTTCCCTAGTGTAAAAGACAACGGTGGCAACGGCTTCTTGGTATCCGCTCTTGAGGGTTTCGTATGTTGTCGTCCACTCAGCGTGCCGAGAAAACACAAATTCATGGAGTCAGTTGCTTTCTAATTAAGGAATTAACCCTGTCGTCGGTTAGAAGTACCAAACGTGCATTCCATAAAATTTGTTTCACGTTAGGTGAGATTTTTAGTTTAGTTATTTATGGAAACTCGGAAATAAGCTTATTTGGGGCAGACCAAAATATGCAATAAATAGTATGCGTATTTTATTCTCACGCGTTTAAACACGAAGGATGAATGAAACCTGTGTGCTGTTTTGGTCAATGAGGTCCAAGAATGGATGTGCTCGGAATGGTTAATTTGGTTAATACGTCTGGATTCATCAGCAGGCGAGCATAACAGAAGCCACAAGGGCGACGTGCTAGTTTTCAGTATTATGTAGTGGAAGCATCGTTCAGGATAACAATGCTTGTAGCTTCGGCTTCGCTGGTACTTAAACTGAAACAAACCATATTGAAACATTCAAAGGATCTCTTATGTTATCCAGACGACTTGAAGGCGAAAGCCCTAGCGCCGATGTATTATAGACAGACACATGATTTACTCGCTGAGTCATCACTCTTAATGTGCTGAGTCATCCTTCCCAACGTGCTCAGTCACCATATTAATTCGCTTAGTCATCCACTGAGTGGTAACGCAAACGCTTTGGTACCTTTCGTGTTGCCGACGTGTTTTCGCTCAAGGACCGTAAAGGTCGACTGAACGATGAGACATTCAGGGTGTTTCACGAAACGTGGACAAATTCGGTATTGCGAAAACTACTTGTCACACCGAAAAAATGCTTGTGTCGTTTTGGTCCTAGTAGAGCCCATTTAGGAAAATTAATGAAGTCCGAGATAATTAGATTGTTAATTATTTTTGCCTAATTAACTTTTTTATTATTGTGTATAAGGGCATGGCTTCAATAAAAATATTGCTGAGCATCATTCAAAAACACTAAATCAACAAATTGCAGAACGGTAGAAGGCACGCGGAGCATTTACGGCTTCGAAAACCGCACAAATTCAACGGGTTTTTAGGTTTCGGTTTGCAATCGAGCGCATCTGGCCCCGACGGCACCGCGCCCCGTGGACAAATAGTGCAACCAACCTCTGCTGCGTTGTCCTCGCGCAACGCAGCAGAGGCTGGTTGCAATATTTCTCCACGGGGCGCGGTGCCGTCGGGGCCGAGATGCGCTCCGATTGCAAACCGAAGCCTAAAAACCCGTCAAATTTGTGCGGTTTTTCAGAAAGCCGTAAAATGCTGCGCGTGCCTTCTATCGTTCTGCAATTTGTTGATTTAGTGTTTTTCGATAATGCTGAGAAATTTTCTAATTGAAACCATGCCCTTAAACACAATATTAAAAAAGTCAATTACGCAAAAATAATTAACAATGTAATTATCCCGGACTTTAATAATTTTCCTAAATGGGCCCTTGGCCCAGGACCAAAACGACACAAGCCTTTTTTTTTGTTGCGACGCGAAGTTTTCACAATATCGAATTTGTCCACCTTTCGGGAAACACCCTGTATAAGGCTTTCGCCTTAATAACTTAAGTGGCGAAGCAGGCAGGTTGATATAGAAATAAAAGCGCTAGCAATAGACAAGGACACAAAAGGAAGACCAACAGGACAAGCGCTCGTCCTGTTCGCCTTCCTTTTGAGTCCTTGTCTATTGTCAGCGCTTTTAATTCTAGAAGTATTGAATAACAACAACGCATAAAGTTGTGTGAGTTGGTTAGATATCATGAAGCGGGAACAACGCGAAAATAAACGAGGGACGAGTAGGGGGTAACGACAGACACAGCGCTGTGTCTGTCGTTACCCCTTCTACTCGTCCCTCGTTTATTTTCGCGCTGTTCCCGTTTCATGAAGTATTGAATACTTGCCGTGTTTTTCATTGCCCCTGAAAGCAAGGGACAGGACTCTATCTAAAAGGAATTCTTCTATTGCACACACTTGCCAAATCGGGTTCCAGCTCGAATCTCCTGTTCAAACGTCCCGCGCGTGCCATTTGCAGCTGCGCAGAATGCGGATCTACTATTTCTACCCTTACGAAACCAAGGAATACCAGTACATGAAGCAGTGGTACCGATCTTGGGTGAGTGCAGTTGCCGCATGCCATCGAAGCAACACCTTCTGGTGCGAAACCGGTGCGTTTGTAAAGACGGCCGCTTTGAACGCGGGGATGTTGTAGAAAAGCTGCAGTACAAGTACGGCCAGATTGTCAAGAGCTTCAGGAACGCAGGCTTCGAGTTCGCCAAGTCCCAGGCGCACAAGACCCTGCAGGACTTTGAGTAAGGGCCGCTGGTCTTCGTGGGCGGGTGAACTCGGGTTCACGGACGTACCTCTTCGCAGGTGGAAGGGCTCTGTGTTCCAGCAGGACCCGTACTATGACGCTGATAACAACGCCCTCTGTAAGTATCGACAAGGTGCTTGAATCAATACCATCTAAGCGAAAAGATTTGCGCCTTTCCCTTTCTTGCATCGTGGATCCACGCGACGCGTTTTCCAGCGTCGCACAGCGACAGCAATGCAAGCACCAAAACGCACGCATCTGTTGCTCTGCCGCGTACCCGCGTTCAGACTCAGTGTGTCCGGTGCTTCGAGCGGGTCGGGGATTCACTAACTTGACGTGATGCGCAGGCCTTGTCTTCTAGGGGTATTGTCTCAACACTCGTTCTCTTCTATGGGGTATTGTCCCAACACTCGTTCTTGCTGGTGTGCTGAATTAATCCAACGCTCCAGTTTATTTTTATTTTTTTGTTTGTTTGCAGTGTATTTTTAGAATTGTTTAGATGAGGCCTGAACATTACATCATTGCTAGCGGATCTCCTACCCGACCGTTGCGCTCTGCCGCGCACTCCACCTTGGGGATTTCTTCTATATCATTAGTTCTAAAAAATTCAGGAAGCACATCTTTAGATAGCAATTGATTACAGAAGCTAATATTCAGGCATTAATTAGACAAATAAATAACGTACTTAAACATTCGTATCCGCTCGCTTACGGCCGGGCCAAATCGACGCTAATATTGATTAATGACAAAAGTTTTCAGGATTGTCAAGATGAACCAATCACGCGAGATTAGTTGAACAAAGTAGATTTCAACCCATCGTAGTCAAAGCAATTCAACATTTTCTAAGTGCCTATTTCAAACCATGAGTTCACTCACACACTACAAGGCATTTTTCAATATTATAATTTTTGAGAGCGTAAGATGTTTTATTACTCTTCCCCAATTGGAACACTCCTGCTACAGCATCACTCAAATGAAAAGAGACGCTTCTTGTATAACGCCTCTTATTTTTAGTACTAAGTAACACCATTACTGCTGTGAGACAGCCTCTTGCTTTCGCTGGTAAGCCTCATTTCGTGCTTCGGAGAGAAGGTCCTTACGAATGTCTTTGTGCATGCAGACATCCCGGCCAGCCTGTTCGAGCCGCCCCTGTACTACGGCGACAGTTTCTTGTACGTTTTCTTCTCGCCCACCCTCTCGCGCTACCCCGTTGAGCCTTTCATCCAATTTGCCAGGCCCTTCTCGATCCCGATGTATGGCTGGCGCATCGGCACCAAGATGTTCCAGGCCATTGACTACCGAGGTGGGTGGCCCTTGTCGCCTACCAACCGCCTCTCAATGGCCCTCGTGACGGCGCAGGTCGGACCATCACGGACAGTGCACAGTACCGCAACTGGTGGGGAGAGACGCTGATGGCGCGCTACGCCGAAGTGGAAAAGTGCTTCCGCAACGCGCACGGCTCCCTGAAGGCGAGTGACTTTTCTCCCTTGGACTGGGTCACACTGGCCCCCACCTAGAAGACAAGAAGTGTGGGGCTACGCAAGACGGCGGTAACAGGTGGGACGTAGGGACCGGGACATCGCCGCCTGCTGCGATTGGTCAGCGCCACGCCGTTGACCAATCGCGGAAGGCGGGGACGTCCCGGTCCCTTCGTCCCGCCGTCTTGCATAGCCCCCTGCTGGTTACGGCATCGTTAGAGACCCCCACCCGCCTCAAGCGGCATACGCACCGAAGCTGGACGAGTCTCTGATAAAAATAACAGACGGGTGCGTTATGGCATCACCGACTGCTATGGAGAGCATTCCCTGGCGGTGATAGCTGTGCGCTTTCCCGTTGACCGCGTGCTGACAGCGAGCGTTCGTGAGATTCTTTTCGCACCGCCAAAAGTGTTATTCATGAAAGACCGTAAGTTGCTTTACCCGCAGCTGGTGCTGATGACGAAACGTGAACGCCTCCTACGTATGACTTGCAAGTTGCATGTCACGTAATCGCGGCCCTCTGGCGGTCATTCCTACTCGTTTCTGCCGAGTGAAACGAATTCGGTGGTGAGAAACATATGCTGCAAAAGGTGCGCGCCCAGCCCCAATATCACCGTAATGGCTACCGAGGTAACGTCTGTAGAAAAAGCAAGATCTTTCAGTTGTTCCTCCTCCAGCGCGAGCTTACTACAATGGTAACGCTTGAGCGTGAGTTTTGAGCGTGCACGCGCGTCCAACGCAGTTTGAAGCAACGTTCTTTCGGTTTTGATCTATACTTCGTTTCAGCTTGGGTCCAGACGCAGCCGATGCTACAAGCGCGAGCTCCGGGCTTTCAGCGTCCCTGCCAACCACGCGCGCTCGTGCACTGCAAGCACTGTTCAGGGCCACATGCTCGCGCTTGTAGCATCGACTGCGTCTGGACCCAAGCTGAAACGAAGTATAGTGACGTTGGGTTGGAGGGAAACGAAGCGCGTGCCGGAGGCCGGCCATCCCAAAGAAACGGTCCGCCATTCCCATTCTGTTCGACACTGCATGTGGATGACGTCAGGGAAGAAAACGCGCAGGCCTTGCCTTTTGGGTGGTACTATGCACTCCGATTCCCTTTAAGTCCGACCGCTGCCGACGGTATAGAGTCTATAGACCAACTCAATTCGCTGACGTCACGCCATTGCGGTGACGCTGCTGCGTCACCGCAATGGCGCTGCGACCGCTGCGATGTGCATGCGCAGTTGCGCATGCGCAACTGCGCATGCGCAAACCCTTTACTCTTCCCGAATTTGGTTTCACAAAGACCGCCGTGGCAATACACTTTTGGCGCTGCTTGATTGCATTGGCTACGGGCCGACTTGGTGTAAAACGGAGCATAGCTACGTCTGAGCCGTGTCTCTGTCCCGCAGCTGGCCGACGACTCTGAGCTGTACGATCACATCGCGGACAGCGCCGTCGTCATCGTCCTCTTCAGGGTACGTCGGGCGCGTCGCCCTCGGTGACATCGGCGTCATGAACTTGCGCCTCCGCAGGAATACAAGCGGGTGGTCGAGAAGCGGGTTGGACCCAACAGGGACATCCGCCTCAGGGACATCAAGCACTTCTCCGGAGACAACCTCTTCTTTCTGTCGCTAGCGCATGTGAGTTTCCTTCAGCCCCCGGGTGCTCAACTAACGAGTGCGGCAGGTATACAGTGCTGCTCGCGACTCGGCGCCTGATGGAAGCATCTTTAAGGGGTGAGATTAAACGGTTTAAAATTTTTGTGTGGTTCGAGTTAGACCCCGGAATAAAAGAAGGTAGCGGCACCTCCATTCCCCACCTTGCCCACACCCCCTAGAATAATCCAGGCCTGCGAACATTCTCCTCTTCGTCTATGGAACGTCAGCACAGTCGGATGACGTCTACTCAGTGATTGGAGTTTGACCAGATACGCCGAGCGCCCTTTCGACATGTTGATTGGACACGAAGCAGTTTAATCTTTGTCTTCGCTCATCTCACTTTGATGACGTCAAAATTATAATGCAAAGGCTTTGATTGCTCTATACCCGGTTTTATACTAAGTATACAACGCTGTCAAGACTACTTGTGCGAGAGCGTGGCTTTACACTATGGTTTCGTTTGCGCGAGAACGCGTGCAAATGACCTGCGAGGTCAAACCCCATGCTCGTGCCCACAGCTTTACAGCGTTGTACACTAAGTATGTAACAGAGTATTGGTGGCGCTGTTCGCGCACATCTGTTCGTATTTTTTTTCAGCTGTCTCGCATTCGGTTGCCATTATGGTCGTCCCAGGCTAGTAGGCGGCATTTTCACACTGGCTTTAATTATCAACCAGAGCGCAGTCGAAGGCTAAAAAACACGCTAGCACACAGACGCAAAGAACCTGGTCGCGGTGCATTTTTCGGAACTGATTGAATTTGCTGTGAAGAACAGACCCAAAGGAAACAACTAAGAGACGTGGCGTTTCGCTTCCAGCGTTTTATTATTGGTGCCTTCGGCTCGTAGCCCCCGCAGCCGTCAGAAGAAGAAAGCGGCGCAGCACTCAAAGGGGCTGTCGAGACGCCATGCTGTTTATGCTTTAAGCTGAGACTAGAAACTTCACCCTCAGCGCGAGCTTCCTGCCTTTGCCAACACAAGTGTGAACGCCCAGGCACGCGCAACCAAAGTACTGCGGAAGCCAGCGAGCTCGTGTGAAGGCGGAACTGCTAGTCTGAACTTAAAGGGGTACGGTTACGAAATTTTTTTCACTTATTGCTTTGCTTAGATGTGGTCTATGTTGTGCTGAAAGCCCAAAAACACTAGTCTAAGACTAGTGTTTCTGAGCCGCCACCATAAAGTTAATTTTAAGACGGACTAACAAAGTTCAAGATTGTGCCTTGTGGTGGTCTATGAAGCGCCGTTGGAATGCCGCTACATCACGGGCCCGTAAGAAGCAGCGCTAGTTCGTGGCAGTTTGGCCCGCTTATGGAGTTGCTTAGTCCTGAATGCGACTTGGCGGAGGGCGCTATCGAGGTGACTACGTTGTATATTTTAAAGCTTCCACAGTGCTTCCGCAGCGTGCATTCTACACCATCAAGATCGCCGTTCTTTGCAGATGATACGTAGGAGCTTGATCTGATACTGCGGGGACCTCTGACAGATCAACCATAACACCCCCCCCTTCCCCTTCGGATGCGTTGTGAATAACTTGCTCAGATATGGCAACCATCTACTACCTTGGTGTCCCACGGAGCAACCGGAATTCCCAAGCGATTTCCGGTCCCTCCGTCCTTGCAAGCCTGTCGAGCAAGTGTCACCAGCGCTAGAAAGCACAAATGCTACATGAAAAACAAGGTTGCAGATATAACGAGGGCCTTCGGCTGTACAATTTAATTTCTTGGAGGAGGCGAATTGGTTTACAAGGGTATACAAAACTTTTTAACAAACCTCGCGCTTCTTTCTTTTTTTTTTTTTTGCTTTGTGAATTGTGTGTTAAACGTGCTGTCGATATTTCAATCAGCGGTGTTAAGGTAGGCTTTGTTCATTCTTTTTATAAAGCGGAAGTTCTCCAGGGCGTCAAAGACTAGAGCACCACCTGTTGGCGTTTGCCACGAAAAGAGTCTATACAAATCTTGCAAATGTCGCCATTGCTGGCTACTGACTGTTCTTTCTGCACACTGATTCCCACGAGCTCCTTCTTCTGCGGTGTGAAACTGACACAGTGAACCGAACGCTCGTGGCACATAGAATACCGAAATGGCCGCGAATGTTGTTAAGGGCAAACTACGTATATAGACCATAAGGCGTACAGTGCTCATATATTATTACTAGGCGAGGCTGCCACGCGTTGACGCCACCAAGCGGCAAGGCTCGCAACCACAGCACCCATGGTCGTGCAAGGCCCTTGACGTCATGAGAGCGATACGCATTGCATTTCTCGCTGGCCGATTTCGAAGCGAAAGGTATATACTCTGTTTCATACTTAGCGTGCAAGGCTGTCAAAGCTACTGGCGTGAGCGCGTGGCTTCATCTATGGTTTTGTTTGCGCGAGAACGCGTGCAAATGATCAACGAGATCAAGCCCCACGCTCGCGCCAGTAGCTTTGACAGCGTTGCACGCTAACTATGAAACCGAGTATAGAGAGGTCGCGGCCACGCCATTTCGTTTCCGTAGCCCGCCAAGAGTGAACGGAGTATAGGGTGCCTCAGCCTTATGTTTAGTGCACCGTGGTTTAGTGTAATGCCATTCTTTTGTGGTACTTGATGCCGACTGCACGCGCTCAAATGAAAAAAAGAATAAGAATAACCGGCGTCAATGCCATGAGACCTGCTTTCACACGCTATAGAGTAAAAAAGTGAAAAAGAAGGGTCACGTCTAATGACATTACCCTAAGCAAAGCGCACATCAAGGTTATTAGATTATCTCAGTTACGGAACTGCTTGTAGACGCTGCTCGTTCAAAAACAGCCCCCCCCCCCTCACCGCTGGCCTCTCGTCGTTCGACGAGCCGGACGGCTGCTCGGGCTGCTGTGGTAGCTGCAGCATATTTTATGAAATATCTATGTTTCAAAGCACATCGTCTAGATGGCGTTTCACCGTACTTAGTTTTGAAAACAAAATCTAGATGCCGCTTCAAACGACGGGAGACGGACTGAAGTGAGTTAGGGGGCGTTCTCCTCCGCGGGGAGTCTTACTAACTATAACTGAGGCACCATGCACTGTTTCACCTTATGATGTACCGCAGAAAAGGCTACAAGCAAGCGAGCTCCTTGCTCTGTGGCACACCTCGGCGGCACAAGCTCTCGTGACTTGGGAGCAGCTGCCAACGCTACATGAGCTCGCGCTCTCTAGCCTTCGCTGCGGTACAACATAAGGTGAAACGAAGTATAGTAACGTCGGCGCACATGGAGACAGATGATTCGTCAACATGGATGTGACCGTAGCCCATAGTGCATTGAATTGAGTTAGCGCATCAAATCCCTTTTAACCGCAGCGTTTACATGAATTCGCATCGAAACAATTTTAACCTCGGCGTTTAGATGAATTCACATCGACCGGTGGCGACACTTCGTCTTGAATGATTACAATGCAACCACGAGACCTGTGGTCGTTTCCGGTTTTCCCAGCTTACCGGAGGTCGCGACGACAACGAGGGGATGGATGGGCGATTGGCAACGACGACGCAGTTTGGACGGTCGCACAAGGCGGCGAAAGGGAGAGTGGTTTGAAGGTCATCTTAACCTTTGCCGCCTCCCTCCCTTCCTCCACGATTCAGCTTCGAAATCTAAAGGGACACTCAAGTGGTTTTTGAGTTCATGTTTTGATGATGACAGCTGAATTTAGACGCCCTAAGTATCCCTAAAAACCAAAAAGTATAGTCATACGGTGATTATTTCTTTAATAAAAATGTAATTGAAGGCCGCCAAACCTCGGATCCATCCGAAAACGAAACCACTCTCATTGGTCCTCGCACGCTTATCAAGAGGATCTCGGGCCAATGGCGTTGGACGACGTTCCGTCGCGCAGTGATCCCGAGGTAGCCGCATCGGCCGAACCTCTTTGTCAAATTGTCATTCGAGCTTCGATCATGGCGGAGTCGGCGGAGTTCTCTACGCTCGAGGACCTGACGCCGTTAGAGGTTGAAATTCTTCGGCGGACAGCCGACCTGGGGATTATTTCCTATGACGCCACTCCGACGTGCGTTGTGGACGATAGCAGCGCTTCGGAGTCATGTTCGGGTTCCGAGGACGACGAAACGCCCTTCTCGGGCGTTTTGCGGTTTGGGCAAGTCCTAACCAAACCAACGTTTGACATCGCAGCGTTACCTCTGGTACGTGATGTCAAGCGATGTCGCCACGTTGACTTTCGCCTCGGGAGGACGGAGGGAAGGCTGGTTCAGACATGTGCAACGAGCGCGTATTTACAACTGCGTCCGTTGCAACCGGAGCGACCGGAACGACCGCTCAGCGCCGCGCGTACACACACCTGCAACACAAGCGCTCGGCCCCTCTAAAAAGGGGATGCACTGCTACTCAATGCCTTCAATACCGTAACAGAATATAGACAGACAGTTTTCTATAGCCAAAAGCTTTATTATTATTTTTCTTGATAGGCTTGCAGGCTACAGTGGATGAAAAAAGAAAATAAAAAGATGCAGTACGCCGTCTTGGACGATCACGACTCTAATACACGACATTACAATAGTACAAATATCGCCGCAGGCCTTTTCTACGATTATAAAAGACAATGTAATCTTAGCAGCGATATAGCAACGTAGAAATATGATTTCGTGATCAGATAAACGTTGCGAGCGTTCAGGATTGCTAACACTAATCACTTTTCTCCGGTGATGAAAACGCGTGAAAATTCGCATCCTTTATACGGTACGCGCCAGTAATACCTTAAACTTGAGCACACGCATGAAATGCGCCAAATAAGAAATCCGGGCGATGTTCGAGGACACAAATGCTTAGAAAGCAGCACTGTAGTCGAAGTAAACAAACACGACGGCACGGGCGTTTCTGCTGTCTTGAGAGTGCCGCCACGACATCGCCGCACGAGTAGGTGGATCTTCCCTTCTAGTACGTGCTGGGTTATCATAGCGACACACGACGAAAACTCACAGTCAAGGATAGCGCTTTTACGCGGAACGATGAGCTTCACCACGCCGACCACGCCGACCACGCCAACGATCACCACCGACGCCATGTTCGCAGAGAAGAAGCCGGCCCACGACCGGCATGCAACGCGCGCCGCCAGTTCTCCTCGACCTGTGATTGGTCTGCCGCTGAGGCTGTTTCCAACGCAGCGAGGAAAGAAAGGCCGCCAAAATTTTCAAACATACGATAATTTCATTGGTCCTCGCAAGTACAGGAAAGAGTCCGCACGCATTTTATTCCTGAGTGATTAATAGGCGGTCCTGCCTTCTAAAACTGAAGATACTCATTCACTGACACTTCCTTAACGCCATCGCACCAAAAAGTAGCTTCCCCAAAAACCGCTTGAGTCTCCCTTTAAGACACCTCTTCCAAACGGATCGGATCGGACTCGATTCGACGCGCTTGGCTAGCAAATCGAGGCGTTTACATGGGACGATTCAACGCGCTACTGTCGCATTCATGTGAACGCAGACACACATAGCACACTCTTTGGACAACATTTACTGACAGAATATGAACGGCGAGGAGAAGTTCCAGTTGTCCCGCTTTCACAGCGAGCTTCGTCTTCGATAACACTTCGGCGTCTCGTAAGCGCCGAGCGTGCGTAGTCAAAGCACGGTGGAAGGCAGCGAGTGCGCGTGGAGGCTGTGCATCCAAAGGAGACGTCTTGCTATGGTGCCTGGAGCACGTCTGCGACTGATACGTTAAGCGTCCTATGCTGCCCATACATCAAAAGTGGGCCCGAAGTGGCAACAAATGACTTCACAGAAGCCGGAGTGTCATGCTGTTGAGGGGCGCGATCCTGGCGGTTGGTCGTAGAAGTGCTAACGAGAAGCTGCGAGCAGCACGAGCGAACGCGAGTGTCGCTGTCGTCGGGGTGTCCCAACTTCTGGCTGCCGAAGCTTCCGTGAACTGCCACACTGGAGAGCGACCTGCAGCGGAACAGGCGTCTGCCACATACACCGCAGCTGTTGGGACGCCGCCAGGATCGCAACCGGAGACAGCAAGACACTTCTATGACGTCATCAGGCGGGAACCGAGGCACCCCTTTTTTGGACGCGGTAAACACGCGAGTCGGAGACGCGTTCCAGGCACCATAGTCTTGCTGTTCTCATGCAGTCAGTGAATCTACTTTGCATGGTTGTCAATGTGTGTAAAATACGCGCGAGAAAAGAAAAGGTCTGTCCACAAGGCCTGGTTGTCCGTCAAGCCCTTAGCATGGCGGTTTCTCGCTCAGTCGTTGCCGGTACGCCAATACAAAGTTCTCTCTCTCTCCTCGCAGGGCGTGTGCACGCGTATCTTCTCGGACGCGGCGCAGGTGGAGAAGAAAGGCGGCAAGCGGGTCGCCCAGGAGCGGCTCAACATGGCGCTCACGCACTGGCCCATGTTCAAAAGCCTTTACCAGTGCTCGTCCGGGGCGCGCATGGTGCCTCAGCGGAGATGCATGTTTTGGTAGCCAGAATACATGAAACCTGTGTGTGCGTTGTATCATCAGCACTGGCCTTGAATTGCGTACGCGCTGCTTGCTGCGACGCGCGCCAAAATGATCGTCGCGCGCTGCTTAGCAGAAGCGGGCAATCGAACGTGCAAAGCGATCTTTGACGTATGCGTAGATATTAAAGGGACACTGACAGGGTATTTATGCTCGCCCAGCTTTTTAGTTGTACGTGACTTATATGAGAGCCCAACTACCCAGAACAGAATTTGCGGCTCGAAATTCGGTTTCTTTCCGCCCGAAAACCGCAGATCAAGAACTGGTCGGTTCGAGTCTCGCTCGCTCTCTTTTTCGTGGTCACGGGCCGTTTTCTAAGGTTTCGATGCGACCACCAAATTTAATCAAAGTCGTTGGTCACTGAAGGCACACACTCAATATTAAAAATTAAAAAAAATATGAAACCCATTTTTTGTGGCTTCTAAAAAGCTGCAAATACGTTGATTGAAAAAAGAAAGTTCCACAGAGAACCGGAAGCATTCTGTGCGTGCGTCGTTTCGCGTATGGTGGGACTCGCGGGGACGGCGATGGCAGCGGACGGCGGGCGTGGGACCGTTACTTCAGAACTGTCGCTCGCGGTACCGGCAAATTCTGTCTGCCTTTGAAAGAGAAATTTGGGACCGATCAAAAGAATTGGTATTCATACCGTACGACACGCCCGTCCACCATGCCGATTTGCACGAAGACGTCGCCAAGCCGTCGCTCCCTTCTCGTGGCTGAAGACATCGCTCGCGCAAACGTCAAGCACGAAGTGTGTACTTCGAGTTGAATATGCGCGCGTACGATTTCTTTACTAGGTGCGAATGTCGCAAATGCGTGGTGCTTCCCGACTTCGACCCGGGAGTGCTTTTGCTGGAGGAAAATCGGCAGCAAACTTTCCCACTTACAGTTTACCAGCTGCATTATTACAGGGAAAGTAGTTCCCCCAGTAGCTCAGTGGAAAGACGTCCGCTTCACACGCTGCCGGACCGGGTTCAATACCCAGTAAAAGCGTACCTTTTTATTTTCAGACATTTTGCAATGTTTACATTGCTTTTTTTTACAATCATCACTGAAGAAACAAAAAATAATAATAAACAAATGTTGTGGACGAAGCGTTGCTGAACTAAGTGGTATAAGATTTTCTTTTTGACACCTGCGAACTCAATGTAATCACTTTCCACAAAAAGACAAGGAGCATATAAATCAGGTAGCGTCCGCTTTTCGAGGTGCCCATAAATGTTCTACAGGAATTGCAGCCAGCCATTGGTCCCGATCCCGTTGATCTTTCGAAAACTCTGTCGCACAATGCCACTTTTTTTTTTTTCGGACCCAGGACATGTGAGGCAGCTCTTCACGCAACATCTTGAGTGTATTCTTTTCGGAGCCGATCACGGAAATGCACCACGGGCACTGACTACTCATCTCCAACTCCTCAATGTACAAAACAACTCATCTTGGAGTACAGAACAGCGAGCGGAACAAACATAACTGCAAAAGAATCGCACGGCATAACAGTTCCCGCTACGCCTCACGCATGTCGTCTGCTACGCAGAGGGAAAAACAAAGCGCACGGTCGGGTGTAGCCACGTGACTTCCGCCATTCACTCTCTCCTGTCCTCTTCTCCGATCTTCGTGCGCGGGTTTCGGTTTTGGTTTCGAGCAGTTGCGTCTTTTGGCTTTATTAAAAATAAACGCTACTCTGTTGCAAAATATTAATTGGGTAGTCCTCCGACACCATAAAAAAACGCCTGGCAAAAAATGAAAAAAAAAAATTTGGGGGTGTCCGTGTCTTTTAACGCGGAGCAGGTTATATCAACTGAAGGTACCCTTTTCAAAAAGTTCGCGCCATCGCATGTCTGCCATTGCTTGATCACCTGCCCCGAGCATGTATTGGACACGACAGTTGCGTCAGCATTCGGAGTGAACTCGGCTGAGCTTGTATTGAACACGAACGATGCGTTATTATTCGGCGAGGACTTGTGTCCAATCACACGCTACATGTCCAAGCAATGGCGAGCGCCAATGTTATTTGATGGACTTTTGAAAAGGGTCTCTTCTACAAAAAACCGGTAACAGAAAAAAAATTGATAATTGGGCTATACTCCGTTCACCCCTAAGCTGGGACTGCAGTGGATGCTACGTCCAGTAATACGTCTTTCTTTCGCCACGTCATCACGCTTTCGGCCATGTCCACTCGCAGAGGGCCGAGTCAGGTGATAAGATGGAGCAGGCTGATTGGTCCCGCGGCCACGTAGCTCCCCCCGTGAGCGGAGTATAGCTGATACACCGGAAGACGAATAAGCACTTCCAGACACTCGTTTGCCCAGCAGATGGAGCGTACAGCGCAGCTTCTCCAGAGCCGTATACTGAGAGAGTTTGGCCAATGGGTGGAGCTTGTTGCCCGCTAAAACCAGCTGATTTCGCGGCAACACAAAATGGCGTTACTCCTTTGTCTTTTTCATTCCTGGGAAACCGCGTAGAGTTCCTGAGTCATGCCACAAATTGGCGGACTGAAGTAGTCATCCCCCGGTTGTCAGACTACGCTGCTGTGGTTGCCAGGCTGTCAAAATCTCCTTAAGAAGGCCAAACTCCCTCGGAAAAAACTGCTCTGAGCTTCTCTAAAGCCCCTTCATGTCTTAAAAGTAGCGCAAGGTGCGTCAATGCACGAGGCACGTGCAACGTGCAGCCCTTGGGAAGATCATGGCGGCACATCGCAGCACTGAGCTAGATTTCAAACGCCACGTTCTTCCCAGAAGTGGCGCACGTCACGTGTCTCGAGAATTTCCACAACAATGAATGGTGGCACTTTTCCCAGGATAAGAGGAGCTTTAAAGGGGCGATGCAACAATCTTTGTACTTTCCGCAAATACCGCTTAAAACGGATCCCTGACGTTAATGACCTATGAAACACGCGTTCGTTTTTCACCCCACGCAATAGAAGTCCCAGAAAAAAACTTAAGAAAAACGAGCAGCGTTCACCCCCTCAACTCGCAGCCAGAACAAGCGGCCACGTGATCTGGAGCGGATTATATGCCGCCAATGTTGCTCATAGCCACGCGCTGGGGTTGGCAAAGCACAGGACACGCGCTGAGTTCCAGGCATTGTTATGGCTCGGCTATTGTCGTCGTTGCAGCGATTGGACACGGGCCACTACCCGAATGCTTCTCGAGCTAGTAATTATCACGAGCCCAAATCGAGTGCCCACGCAATGCTCGGGTCCAATCTATGAACCGCATTCAAATATCGTCATATGGGTGTACTGCGATCCCCACGTTACGTCATCAAATTTTGCAAAGGAGAGATTGAATGAAAATGATCGATTTTGTCCTTGAAATTACACCGCAACAAGGAGTTTCTTGGCCAGTGGCGTTGCGTGTGAGTATCCTTGAGTCCCAGGTGTGCCAGTAAGCTCGTGTAAAGAGAAAAACATTCCAATTGAGTATCGTTGCACCGCTCCTTTAAGGCCGGTTCTCACATGCATCGAAGTGCTGATGTAGCGCTGCTGACGTGTCGTCCCCTGCTTATCGTGTGCCATGAGCAACAGTTTTGACGGTGCGATACAAAGCTGGTGTAAGCTTCAGTGAGCACGCGCGTAGCGCGAGGTCAGCGCTATGCTTGTAGCGCTCCGCTGCATGTGTGAACAGGCCTTTACTTCTCCAGAGCTCCGTAAGACAGTATACTGATACAGAGCCGGTATCAGCATCTCAAACGTTAAATGTGTGCACGCGGTATAGAAATTGTATGTTTGTTAACACTGCGAAAGCTGAGGCACGCGAGCCCGTTGACAAGCGATTCAAGTGCCGCTGAGCCGGTGCGCCTGCTCTGGCAGTGCTTTCTTCCACCCAGCCTTTGCCAATGCGTACCCTGATCATCAGTAAGCATGGGAGAGATTGATGCTCCAAATTTCACTTCGGCGGCGTGAAAGCCTTGCCGATAGCAAAGTCAGGGCGAGACGGCGTTACAGGAACACTTGAGATAAACTCGAAAAACGACAGAACGGAAACGGTGGGTGCTTAAAACTAAAAACAAAGATACCACGAAAAGAACGATGTAATTTGAAGTCCCAGGCAAATGACAAGACCACAGAACCCAATCCCCTTTTACCTCCCATTCAGTAAAAAAAAAAAAGGTCTTCCTCTCTTCCATTCAGTAAAGTGATCTGCGAGGGAATAATGAGCATAACGTTACGCCTGCTCAGTCTCACAAAGAGAATTATATTCTTGGGTAAGAAACTTTATTTAGACTCGTTATAGACTCGCCGCTATTTTTTACCAGTATGGTGTGACGCGTAGGTTTGTACGTAGACAACCAGACGTCCATATATTCTATATTTTTCCGGTTTTAAAAGAGCAATCCCCAAACACAAACCTACCGCTTCTTTAAAAAAAAAAAAAGTGTTGTGATGAGAAGCAACTAGTATTATTCGGGCAAAAGAGCGCATTTTTATACGACCTACAGCGTTCCCTGTAACCGGACAGCTAGCTAAGCAAGTTTGATGATAATGATTTCCGGCCCTGTACCTAGCGCCACCGCGCGGCGGAAACAGGCTCGAGCCATTTGTTTCTTCCCTTGATGTCAGTCTTTCTCGTCAGATGGAATGACCGGAAGAGATCTTTGCGTGCCAAGAATTTCGGAGGCCATACTTCGTAGAAGTACGGAGTAGGTAGGCTAGAGTAACTGCATATGCTCTGCTTGCGGAGCAGAGTATCACAATGGAGCTCCCGGCACGGCCATGTTGAATCCAAGGCCGCGTTGCGGGAAGCGACCGTCGCTTCCTCAGGAAACCTCGACAACTGCGGATGGCGTGGCCGTGAGGCGGCGTGCTGCGGCGTGCGGAGCAGAGAAAATATAGTGCGGCGACACGCCGTGCGTGCACCGTCGTCTCGTTACTTGTTCCCTGTTATTTTTTATTCCATCGGTAGAACATAGTAGCCGACGAAAACGTCGTTCCTTTGAAAGCCGTAGCTACGCGTTGTTGTCTGGTCCGAAGTGACCGGATGTGCCGGCCGCGTATCACTACGCGACGATTGTGATACGCGACTATCACAACGCGACGATTGTCCTCCGTGTCGTCGGCCTCCCAGACTGTGGAGACATGTTTTGGAACATTGCTCGCGTAATAGTACAACGCCATTATACTGTACCCAGTGGCTGCACATAATGTTCAATGGTTAATGAACCTTCAAGTTCGTTCGATTTTAGTGTAGGATGTATTTTTCGCAAACGCAAAGCGAAAAAAAAACATGCTCCGCCCGAAACTCGGCGCCTGCAAGGTCGCTTTCCCTCATAAAGGTTGGATCCAGCTCTGCGCACGTGACCGCTTCTCCGCCAATACGGAGTTGGCGGCGCAAGGGAAAGGAACGCGATACTCTGGCTCTACAAGCAGAGCCTATATAGCTACTCTAAAGTAGGCTACCAGTACACTGTATAGGCTCTGCCTCCAGAGGGCGTAGCATATACAGTTACTCTAGAGTAGGCTACGGTGAAGCGCCATCTATAGACTATGTGCTTCAAAACCTGCAGCACTGTAGTGAACATAGCATTCGCCCCCTTCCTCCCCCAAACAAAAATCCGGTAGCACGTTAAACGGATGGAAACAGACCTAGGGGAGGATGGGGGGGGGGGGGGGGTTGCAGCTCTTGGAAGGTAAGTGGCGTTTATGGGCTGTTCCCTAACTAAGTCCATCTGCTAACATTGTCACAGGCTTTGATTATTTTTAGATTGTGACTGAGCCCGGTTTACGATGTCACGATTATTCCGGTGCTGAGCAACAATCGCATCGCCTCGCGCCGCTTAGCGGCGTAACCGTGACAACCGTCGCTGACGCTGTGACGTAGCGGCGCTGCACTGACACCAAAGGGTGCTTTGCACACTGTGGTGTCAGTGCGGCGCGTTTCTGCAACGCCCGGCCCAGCTTCAGGCCCTGGGCAGAGCAGGGCCGCGGAGGGTGCCTTCTGCCGCCCGTCCCCTGAACTCTCGTGGCGGCAGCCTCCAAGCCGGGGTCATCCGCAGCGCAGCCGGGCGGTCGGGCGGGCCTGAGCGGGCCGTCGACGCCGACGTGGCCCTCATGAAGGGCTTCTCGGGAGCGTCTCGGCGACTCCGGTGCCCGACGCTGCTGCCCGGCATCGTCGGGATGGCGCTGCGGGTACGGACCGGAGTCCGGGCGACCGGCGCCGCCGGGGCGGCCGGAGGGGTCCCGGGGGCGGCACTGGCAGCGGGAGTTTCCCGGGGGTCACCTGCATGATTCGAAAGCGAGCTCCAGAAGCGAGCACGGCGGGGCGAGACCTTCTAGGCTCACTGAGAACCGATTTATACGGTGCGCGTAGAGTATCGGCATTTTATTTCGGGAGTCGCTTGTGGATGCCGCCATATTGCTGTTCACAATTCGGAAACGCGACCTCCCTAGCTTTGCTTTGCATATAGTGACAGGAAGCCCTGGAGATACCGTATTGCTCTATCACGGACTGTACAGTTTTTGCAGGACGTAGAAGCGTTTCCTACGATTTCAGGGAAGCAGATAACTCGTTATAATTATTTAAAACACGAAGAAAAGGCGTGATGCCTTTTTTCAGTTTCCTACAAATTAATTTTGCGTTAATCCTACACCGCCTGGTGATGGTTACAAAAAACAGAAAAGAAGGAAATTAGCAAAACAAAATCATAGTTTTGTTATTTCTAGAGCTAGGTAGCTCAAGCTACCGTACGTTATGAAGGGCGCAGCAGTTAGCATCTATCCATCCATCGGTGGCTGAAGTGGCCTTACTGTGAAGCGTAGCGGGCTCACTCCAGAGTGAGTAACGTGAATGTTGTGCCCGGTACAATATATACGGTACAGAGGAGCGTGAGGCGCCGCAAAAGAGTGCCAAGGTCGTCCAGCGTGTGTCCTCCAAGCGATACTCTCTTATTTTGTTTGTTCAGTGAAAACAATTTGAGACGTCGGTCGCCAAACGTGAAATGCGGTAACACAAACGGACATTGCGCCAATCTATATATTGTCGTGACAAAAAAAAAAAATCCCTAAAGCGCTGAACAAATACGCGACGAAACGTCCGATGAGTCGCACGGCACGTCGTAAAGATGGCCAACTTTTCCCACGTTGAAATCTGTGTCTTTCCCACCCGTCGTACGACACGTTTTGTCCTGCATATATCTCGCGCCTAAAGCCCGAGCCTCACTTTAAGTTGGACAGTCGGCGAGAAAGTCGGCGAGATCGCCGATTTTATCGCCGTGTGTCAGCAGCTCAGCTTAAGGCCAATTCACACTGCCCCGTTTTATTACGTCGCAGCACCGTCTGTCCCGAATGTCGCGTGCCGTTTAATCTCCTTGAACTGCTAGCCACGCTTAATATGAAGCACAGAGGTTCCGGTGACTTGTGGCGTAAGCTTTCGTAACGTAACGTAACGTAATGTAAAAAAACGAGGCTGCGTGAATCAGCCTTTACACCTGCTTACGTCGAGAGTCACTGGGACATCCGTGCTCTGTATGAAGAGTGGCAACCAATGGAAGAAGTAGCTTTGCACGCGACATACGAAACACGGATGTCTTGAAGATTCATAATCACCACGTTACGTAAGAAAACCGTAAGCAAGTGACTCTGTGTGAATGAGCTTTAAAGCTTCAGAGCGACAGAGAGTAACAATCGACAACGACAACCCTCATCAAGTGCATCAAGTATCTCTGGCAGACTTACATGACTCGTGCTTACTTCACGAGTACAGGGGGATTGGTGGCCGAGTGGGCTATACTTCGTTTCAGCTTGGGTCCAGACGCAGCCGATGCTACGAGCGCGAGCATGTGGCCCTGAACAGTTCTTGAACTGCACGAGCGCGCTGCTTGGCGGGGACACTGAAAGCCCGGAGCTCGCGCTTGTAGCATCGGCTGCGTCTGGACCGAAGCTGAAACGATGTATACGCACACCAGCTCGGACCACGTGGTGCAAAAGCTATCTTATCGGCGTGCGGTCGTGTATCACTACTGCGTAGTGCACGTTGGAGACCCCAGGCTAGCGGTTTTACTGCACTGACTAAATTTCTCATCTACAGCTGGGAGACTCGTCGCCCGTTGAGGCAGACCAAGTTCTAGGCTGTATGACGTCACCACGACCCAATAGACCTGCTGCAATATTACCAAGCATCAAGGAGATGCAGGGATTGTGTTCCACGCGCCGCACGTGCTGGCGTCAGCTGTCGCAACTTTGTAAAGCAAATACCTAAAACAAATGGCATCTTGCACGCGCGTTCGTCAACGTTTTATTTTGATTATTTACTTCGAATCTTTTATACGGGAAGGCGTGCGCGTGTGGCGCGTGGAACACCAATCCCTGAATGTCGCTTGATGCTTGGGTATGCGCAAATGGTCTATTTTCACGAGCACAGGATGAATGCCATATCAAGGATACCTTCGCCTGTACATACTGCACGGGCCTGAGGGTTGTTGTTGCCGGTTGTTGCTGTTTGTCACTCTAGTGTGACTAGGCCATAACGGACGCAGGCCGTAGCGAGCAGGCATGACGGATGTGGACCAACTCGGTATCGCGTGGAAAAGAGGGGGCGAAAAGCGGCTCTGTCACCTTGGCGTCCGTGGACGGTACCCGCTCGCGGGAGCCGTCGTCAAAGGTCTCCGCCGCGACGCGCCTGCGCGCCTCCTGCGGGACCGGCGCCCGAGGGAGTCCTCCCGGTCCGACGTGGACTGGCGCAAGAAGTCCATAGCTGGTCCTCGCTGCCCAGCTCCGAGGACGAGGGCCGGCTCACCCGGAAGCTGCGACGGGTCGGGGGACTGCCCGACGGATCGTCGGCGGCCAGCTCCAGAGACCTCCGGAAACTACGACGAAGGCCGCTGCCGCTGAAGCCATCTTCGGCGCCCAACTCTGCGAGATGAGATTGGCGACCGCTGCACTCAGTCTCCGACTAAAGCCTTTTGATGCTTTCTTTTGCAACCAACACGCATGACGATCAAAAAACTCTCCGAGGGAACGCCTCTTTTAGTTCATTTACGAACCCTGAGAATCTTGATTTTGTGTCCCATGACACTGCGTAGTAAGTCGAAGGCCGAAGGACGAAGCCTTGAAAGTGATCATCCACACCCTGTGACTGCTTTATATCTAGAACACATTCAGCCCGCGTTCCCAGGCCGACAAAGCTGGCGCTACCTATTTCCGACGAAGAAGGTCTGCTGATGCGGAAGCTCCTCCGCAGGCTTCCCGAAGGGCTGGCGTCCGGGAACTGGCGCTGGTGGTGCCGCCGTGCTCGTCGCGCAGCCGGACTTCGGCGGGGCACCGAAGCGGGGACTCGGCACGACGCTGGTTGTCCTGCAACGCAGACCTCCTCGTCAGTGCCCGTTTCGGAGCCGAGTCTTAGGTGGCGCGTGCCCAACATAAGGTATCTTCTTGTGACGTGTCATTCCATGCCAAAGGAAACCCGGCAATGTTCTAATGTCTGAGATATGTACGAAAAAAAATATTTTGGATAAATAAAATTCCTAATTCCGAGAAAAGTTTTTTTTTTTCTGAAAAAGCACCTTTTATTTTTGCTGACATCATGCTTCAAATTTTTGAAATTTGCTTAAAACCCGTGTAGTCAAGAAAAGCATTGTGAAATAACGGTTGGGTAGGACACGAATTGAAGTGGGCTCTTAAGTTTTTAATAACCTGCCTTAACATACAGTAAAATACAAACATTGAAAGATGCCTATTTAAATTCAAATAGGGGCTTAAAAAAAGAACACACTTTATGGATTTTATTTTATTTTTGTCATCTTGGAGTTGGGTGTTGGCTGCAATACTTTTTTCGCTTGTTGATATGATGAAGAGATGAGGTAGATTGAACTTTTGGCTACTTCGAAAGTTGCCAGCACCGCTGCCCACATTGCTTTTTCTGGCTCTCAATGAGGCCATTTCTGCACGAACTGGAAATTGTATCATTTAATTAAAACGAACAAAACGAGGCTTTAAACTTTAACACGTGCAGTTCAATTATTAGTTCTATGAAAGCAAACGAAAAAAAAAGTATTGTAGCTAACACCTATGTCCAAGTTGACTAAAAAGAAAAACGATATCTGAGAAACCCTTTTTTTTAGCTCCTATTTGGACTCAAAATGGCGCTTTTAATGTTTTTGTTTCACTGTAAGATAGGGCATGTTATTAAGTAATTAGGCGCCCACCTACATTCGTGTAGTACGCAACCTGTTTCTTTTAATTTTTTAACTACACGGGTTTTATGCAAATCTCAAAAATTTAGAGCACGATGTAAACAAAAATAAAATTTGATTTTCACAAAAATATATTTTTTTTAGTTCACGGGCTTTTTATCCAAATTAAATCTTTCGTACATAACCCAGATACGAACAAAATTGCCGCGTCTCCTTTGGCATGGCATGACCCTGCCGCTTTACGTCCAATGTAGAGCCACTAAATAATTAATCCACGCTTCAGAATGGCGGCACTTTATATACCTTGTATGAAGTCAGTGTTGTCAGTTATCAAGCGTTATTTGAAGTCGAAAAAAAAAACATTCTCTGTCATTTATAAATATTAAGGCAGTCCGCCATAATGCAAATCAATACCACCCGAACCTCCTGGCACCGTACATCAAGATGGTGGCACACACAAAATAAAATCGGGGAATGGCGTGCCGATTGTAACCGTACTTTAGTGTCTTTGGTTCAACAGAAGACGTCACGGAGGAAATACCGGACAGCTCTTCACCGATGCGAGACGTCTTACCTGGACGGCCGCCTTGAAGCTCCTGCAGAAGGTAGCCAGCACGCGGAAGCACTCTTCGAGCGTGAAGCCCACCAGGTCCTCGCAGAAGAAGTCTGCCAGCTCCGCCCTCGCCTTGTCCAGTGACCTGAGGCTTCGCCGGAGACGCTCCAGCTCCCGCTGAGCCAGCTGCGGAGGAGCGAGGAGGAACGTCTCTGCATGAGTCGGCGAATCTGCACGAGCCCGCAGCTCCGACAGTCGACCACTCGACGAAACAATTGGGAGTGACCTTTATGTCCAAAGTATTGTAATGCATGGAAAGGGGCGAAGCAATACGTATTTTGGTTTCAGCAAGTACCACATAGAATTATTTCTTGGCATTTCTACCCTATGAAAGGCGCGTTTGTTGTTGTTTTTCTCGCCAGGCAATGGCAGTCGCAGAAAAAATTCGAGAAGAACAAGCACCGTTTAACACAAGCTATAGAGGACAATTCCTCCTCCAGTGCGGAAGATTAA
This sequence comes from Ixodes ricinus, assembly GCA_037355805.1. NCBI lineage: Eukaryota > Metazoa > Arthropoda > Arachnida > Ixodida > Ixodidae > Ixodes > Ixodes ricinus. The sequence continues at coordinate 81,927 of JAZHYW010017427.1, forward strand.
GACGGCTTGGACTTGAACTTTTGCATAAAGATTTCCTCCTCCACCTCCTCCTCCTCTCATCATCATCATCATCATTATCTTTATCAGCCCGCAACTATACTCCGTTTCACCTTAAGTTGTACCGCAGCGAAGGCTAGACGCGCGAGATTATAGCTTTGGCAGCTGCCTTTAATGCACGAGAGCTTGTGCCGCCGAGATGTGCCCTAGAGCAAGGAGCTCGCGCTTGTAGCCTTTCCTGCGGTACATCACAAGGTGAAACAGAGTATAGGACGAGCAGCCACGTGAGCTGGAGTCAATTATATGCCGCCAATTTTTATCATGGCCACATTGTTAAGGTTTCGTGATAGGGGTATTCACTGGACGCCATACTTGATGGCGATGTTTTGAGCGCATGCTCAGAACGAGCTCACATTAGTAGCCTGCTAAGACCGGCAATCTTGATGGTGCAGGCTGCACGTGTCGAAAGAACTGCGGAAGCTCACCGTCAGCACGCGCTCGACAGCCGCGCACACAGACATGGCCGCCAGTGAATACTCCCTGTTCACTGCAAGGGCGCATGTCGCGAGGCATTGATTTTCACGAGCCCAAACAGAATGCTCACGCAGTGCTCGTGCCCACTGCACGAGCCGCATTTACATATCGACACCTCAGGGATCACAAAACTTGATGACAAAAACCTGGGGATCGCATTGTTGACAACCTCAACAATGCGATCCCCCAAATCTTCGTCATCAAGTTTTGCGAAGGAGAGGCTGATACAAAACATCCGCTTCCATCCCAGAAATTACGCGGCGACAACGAAACTTTCCAGGTCAGTGGCGTTGCGCGCGAGTATACTTGGGTGGCCCGTTCACACACTTGCAACCGGGTACGACCGAGAGAGACGAGACCTGTTGAAACCTCTTAAAATTTCTTAGGACGAGCGAACACACGGGCAACCTGGCGCCATCTATGAAATGACCCTGGAACTGCATTTCACTAGAGTGAAGATATCGCGGGATTTCCGAGGTAAAATGTGCGTAATACCTATAAGAAAGACTCGTTTATAACGTTGACAAAGCTTTTCTAGCCAAGAAAGAAAGGATAATGCGCGAGAGAAATAGAAAATATGCCGGACTAACAAGTTTAAACTGCTACCCAATAGATGGCGCCAGTGTGTCCTCTCGTCGTAAGAAATATTAGAAGGTTCCAAGGCACTCGGTTCTAAGAGGTCGCAAGTGTGTGAACGGGCCTTAAGCTTTTGTAAAGTGAGAAACATTCCAATATTGTTTGGAGAACACGTACCGCGAGTAGGGCGTCGGTGCGCGCGAGGAAGGCCTCCTGGTCGTCGGCGGCGGCGGCCGCGGCGTCCCCCCGGAGCCTGGCCAGTCTGTCGGCCAGGGCGCCCACTTCGGCCCGCACCTGGTCGCCGGACACGCGGCAGGCCGGCTCCAGCGTGGCCAGGGACAGGCCCGACACCAGGCCCGCCCTGTCCGCCTGCTGCGGAGTCACGGGGGCGCAGGCTGATCTCTACACAATTCGTGGCTCGCACGGACGTCACATGGGCGGCCATTCTGGTGGCCCAAAAGCGCACCTTCTACAGCATATTTCGCACCGTAGATTCTGCTGTTCTCGGCAAGATCAAGTGTAAATTATCACCAGCATGATGTGATGACGTCACGTGCCAGCCGTGTGTAGTCACTGACAGCTGAAAGCCACGGGCACACCACTAAAACATTATACAAGATACAGACCGCAGACACAGTCTGAGGTGTACCTTGTGGTAGTGTCCCATTGAGACGTAGTCCCTCTGCTCACACATCTTGCAAAATACACGGTCTGCAGACACGATGACATCTGCGGGCACGCCAGGAATATGCGCATCGAGCATGTCTGCAAACTGTTCTTTGTATGAAGTATTAGCTGTATGACCACGGACAGAAACGTTGACCTGACGCCATTTGATGTCAGGTCACGTGCCACTGTGACGTTATTTTCCCCTAAAGAAATCTCGTCCCACGCTGTCGCAACTTCATTGAATTTGAGGAAAGGTCTATGACGGGCGATTTTAACGCAGAATGTGTTTTATATTTCTTGTATTTTGCAAGTAGATGAGTTCTCTGATCGCACCGCAGCATCCTCAAGTGGTCGACCCACGTAGCGCGACGCCCTTGCACAAAACAAAAAGGCCGCTCAGGAAGGACGCCGTGAACTATGGGAACGTCCTGTGGGCTTCCTCTTGCTCACCATCTGCCACGTGGCATTGAAGAGAGAGAGAGAGATAGGGTGGGTAACGTAGCAGCGCGCCTGCCCTCGCACGCTCGCCAGCGTTGTGCTCGGCGTCTGCTACAGCACGTTTACTGTACACATACTCAAATCCGTGGCATTACGCCACTGCGGCAGCACTACTGTTGGCGGTGGACATGAGCGGACACTTTATCTCACGCGAATCTGGTTTTTGCACGCAAGCAGGGCAGGGTGTGGGCAAATCTGAGCTTCTTTGTGACAGCCTGTTGGTGAACACAGATTTTCCCCAGAAATGTGTTCAACTGTGCGGGGGGTGCTGCAGGTTTTTCAACAGACCTATGGACGCCAGCCGCAACAGAGTGGAGCACCACATCGTAGTGCCGGTGGTCTGCGCATTGCAGGAACGCCAAGACGGCCGGTGTCCTCACCTGTGCCACGTAGTGGAGGAGGCTCACTCCCGGCCGGTTGGAGCGCAGCTCGATCACCTTGAGCAGCGACATGACCCGGAAGCCCGCCGCGTTGCCCGCGTATCCACCCTGCGCAATCACAGGCACCTCATCAGCCGTGTCCACGATGAGAGCTAGCTGACAGAACTCGCGGGATGGAGCCGATCTCAACAATGTTCTTGGAACACCTTTTCTACTTTCTGCGCTTACACGAACGATTGAGGTAATACCCACGCCGCTCTACTGTATCACTTATGTCTCGGCACTTTTCATCGTATCCTGCATGTTCAATGCTTGTTTCGACGAACGGTCTTTGACTGTTCGTTGCAAAAGCGTTCCACAGAGCTCCAAGACAAACGTGCATTCGAACCACACAAAACATAAATAAAATAAGCTGGTTTTTAATTACATTTTTCGTATCTGCCCGTTGGTGAACCTGGCTAACTTAAGGAATTTTGTTGAGTGAATGACTGACCAACTATTTCTGCCTGTTTTTCTTTTTCGCGTCTGCCCTGTTGTTGTCCGGAGGAATTCGTTTTACTCTACAAAAACATACCGAAGCACGGCTTAAAACCCGGAGGTGCAGCGCGCAGTCTTTGTTTGGATTTAAATTACGGCTTCGAGCTGCCAATGTACTTTCTTAGTGCTCGTTCGAGAGGCGTACCGAGTTGAGGAAGTTGCCGGCCACCAGGATGAGGAAGAGTATCTGGTGAAGCGCGTCGCACTCCTGGATCTCTGCACAGACAGAGAGCGTGAGGTGCGCTGGCCGGCATGTGGCCTCGGGGCTCACCTCTAGCCGCCTTGCGGAGGCAGGTCATCGAAGACTCGAGGGAAGCCACCACGCTGGGAAGCTCCTCTTGCAGCAGCAAGCTCTCGATTCGAAGACGGTAGCTGCGCGCGGGGATACCGCGTTCCGAATATCACAGTCACGCTCACTCGGGTGCGGAAGGACTGAGCGCAGGCAAGCGTCGTCTAAAGCCTAATTCAGACATTTACGTTTGAGTATGACCAGCTGAGTTACGACAGCTTGTGTCTGCTTACCACAAGATGTATGGATGATATCGCAGCCGAGTTCGCGACGTAGATAACGCAAGGGTTCTGAACACAGTCGGTCGCACTCAACGCAAAAGTTTAAACCAGTTTTGACCATCATTGGAGGCCGGTCTGAGAGGATCGTGTGTTGCGTTGCGTAGCAGTTGTGCATGCTCTCTGTGTGTTTTTCATTTTAATGTTTGCAAACAAAAGCCGTTTCTTGTCCCCTAAGATACTTGCGGTTGTTCCGTTTCGGCAGGCGTTCCGAGCCTGTTGATGTCAAAATGTGGGACGATCAAGTTCTATAAAAAATCACGGCGGACCTAACGAGATCCTTGTGCTGTGCTCTAAAACAAATATGAGGTGATCGGCCGACTTACAGAAGTGTTAAAAAATCTCCAAACAAATCTCTCGCTAACCGTTCCTTTAGGCGATCACCTGGACAGCTGGTCATAAAATATTTCATGAACGTTGCAAGAAGCGTACAATGGTAGAGGGTTTTTTGGCTTCTAATTTGACCGGACACTGGCGGGGACGTTAATTGCCCAAGGTGCCTTTTTCCGGCGCTTTCAATAAAGGGTATCCACACCACGTACTTACAGACGCTTTGAGAGGGTAGGTGTAGGAACTGCGTATTAGTTTTGTCACACCTTCGTTTAATTTGGCGAAATGCCTAAGCTAGGCAATTTGTGTATTGGCTGTCAACGTCCACGAAAGGGCACTGGTCCCTGCGAGACTTCCGTCAGGAGCGGTACTTACTTGGGCAGCCTGAGGAGCCTGGCAAGAAAGGCCTCCGGTGGAGCGAGCAGCGCGGGCTCGGCCTCTCCGAGCGCCTTCTCGAGCTGCGAGGCAGCCTCGGAGGCCGGCAGCAGCGCCAACAGGGACCGCACACGCTCGGCACCGAGCTTCAGTTGACCGCCGCCCCCACGGCTGAGCAGCTCGAGCAGCTCTTCGCCCTGCACGTGTGATAAACCGTGGTCAGTACCCGTGGCCTACAGACTGCGATTCCATGGGTTGCGAGTGTAGACAACACCGCCTAGAAAGAAGGCCTCCGCATGGTCTGCTCTCCCTCTATGAAACGTCATCGGAGTCGCATCGCGCTAACTCGGCTAATGGGCCCGAGCCCGACCTTCGACGCGCTGATTGGACACGAGCCCCAGCCGAACACTGACACAGCACCCGTGCCCAATCTCACGCCTCGATCGATCTGACTGGGAAGACGCGTGCGGAGGCCTTCTGTCTAGGTGGTGTTGGTGTAGAGCACCAAATCGAGAGAGGACCAATCACGTGCACCCAGCCTCCTACCTTTTTTACTACGCTCTCTTACTCAATACATGGCTTGGACGTGACGTCATCACATTGTTCACAGTGTGCAGGTGTAAATCCTTAGTTATTCTTGCTGAGAACACAAAATTCCATGGTACAGATATCAAGATGCACCCACTCAGCAGCAAGGACACCACAATGGCCGCTGACGTGACGTCATTGCAAGCTTCAACTGACGTCGCATGAACGGCCGGTATGGTGGCCTTGCTGCTGAGTGCGTAACTATTGCAGCCTACGGTTCGCATAAGCGAATACGTTTTTCTCTGCAATAACAAGTAAGGGTAACCACCAGCGTAATGCGATGACGTCACGTGCAAGCTCCTTGGCGGCGTTTCAATCTGGATGAGAATCCGGTCGGCGTGCGGTTGTATATCGGTACTGCGTGCTGCACCTTAAAGACCTCAGTCTGAGCGGTCATACTGCACTGAATATATTTTTTATCTACAGCTTCTAAGAATGTTCCGTTATCTCGTTTCTAGCGTAGCCTTATAATAATATTAATAATGTTATAACAATAAGTCTTTACTTCCAGGGCCCATAAGCAATCACAGCGGTCTTCTCTCTGGTGCACTAAATGATCACAAAAAGAAAACACTTCTTATTATAACATAATCACAAAATAAAACAAAATGCTCTGAGTAAATTACAACGTTATTCAATTGATGGCGATACAATGAAATAGTTGTACAGAAATCGAGGTGAGGAGGAGAAATGCTGCTATATGATGTCCGAATCCGAGTAATCGGTGAAGTACTAACTTGGTGAACTAACGTCAAGGCACAGGATATCTGGTATGACGGAAGTTAACATGAAAATTTACTTTGCTAACCAATGGCGGCGAGTCAATGACACCATTTACAACTTTATGTAAAAATACGAAATCATTAAAAGTTCTTCTGTCAGGCAATGGTGTCAGCGTAAATAATATTAGTATAAATTCGTAATCATAATAAAAGCGCCTTACCGAATACGTATCATAAACAATACAAATCAGTCTTTTCTGAACGTGTTCGATGGTCATGAACTGTTTCTTTTTTTAATTGATTTCTATATTACTTACGCAAATTCCAATCGAGTCCTAATCAAGGTTTTGCAATGATGCAACAAGCGATGAGGCTTTCTAAAATTCTGCATCAAGCGTGATAACATTCCTAACATTCTCATTGAACTTCCTACCGAAAAATATACATGATTTCTAAAATACAACGCATTATGAACACTCCAAGATCTTTCACGTAAAATAGATGTTTAATTGGCATGATATCAAGAAAACAGGTCAAGTCAAAAAACACATGACGTCGGCACAAAAATAACACTTTTGTTTTTTGCAGGATTAAGAAATAAAAATATTATGTTCACACCACTGAAAAATTGAAGACACATCACGCTCTAGGTTATCACAGTCCGCAGTAGACTGAATGATTGTGTTGGCGCCTATCGAAATGGCTGTCATCTGGATGATCGTCGTAGAACAGCAGTACGAGGCGGGGTTCTGCGACGCGTAAGTAGTTCTAGTTTTACTTTATTCGAGCAGTATTAGAGGCTTATTTTCTTTTTTAGAGCGCAGCTCTTAGGCGCCCGTTTCCGGCTTGAGCGGCGTCGCCGTCGCCGTCGCTGTCGGCGTAACCGCGTGTAACCCTCGTAACCCTCGTGAGGGTTACGAGGGTTACGAGGGTTACTCTCACGAGGGTTACGAGGGTTACTCTCGCAAGGGTTACCCTCACGAGGATCACGAGGGCTACCCTCGTAACCCTCGTGACAGTAACCCTGGTAACCCTCGTAACCCTCACGAGGGTTACGAGGGGTTAGTTACTCTCAAAGGGTTACCCTCACGAGGGTCACGAGGGTCACCAGAGTTACCCTCACGAGGGTCACAAAGGTTATGAGAGAACTTCACGAGGGTCACGAGGGTTACTCTCACAAGGGTTACTCGGGTTACCCTCACGAGGGTCACGAGGGTTACCGCCTGAGGTCACGTGACCCCCTGAGGTCACGTGACCCCCTGAGTCACGTGACCCCCTGAGGTCACGTGGCCCCCTGAGGTCACGTGACCTCCTGAGGTCACGTGACCCCCTCAGGTCGCGTGACCTTCCTGAAGTCACGTGACCACCGTGAGGTCATGTGACCCCCTAATGTCACGTGACCCTCCTGAGGTCGCGTGACCTCAGGAAGTCCCTAACCCTCAGCACCCTTCCATCCCATCCCTCAGTACCCTTCCATCCTCCTCCTCAAGAGCTGCGCTCTAATCCGGCGTTACGGGGAGTTGTAAACAGCTTTCATTTTTTTTCACTCCAGGAAGGTGTAGGCAGGCACCTTTATTGTGAAGTCGATCATCCAGTAGCTGAGGGAGCGCGATTCTCACACCGCGGTACCACCATCGCTCAAAGTTGCGAATACCATCGGCAGAAAGTGAGCCCTGGAAACTTTTGTACACAAAACACTCTATACATTCTAAAAATAAAAAAGAGGGACCAGGATTGATTCCTAGGGAACACCAGACGTTGATAAATAACTATGTGAAAACCTGCACCATAATCATCATCATAATTACCATCATCATCAGCAGCAGCAGCAGCACCACCATCAGCATTTATTTTCCTCGAAGACCCAAAAGGCTATTCTAACGCGAGGGGTGAGCGTACTTATATACAAAATAACAATAAACACAACTTGAACAAACGCTAAAACACTGAAACAGAGTAATCAACATAGGGGGCTAGAGAAAAAAAGGATAGTGGCAGTTGCAATTGACTCCGTAAGTGTGACGTCATGGGTCCAAACAAACCGTTGCTAGGGTCGTTGTTATGGACGAATACATGTGGCTCGGTTTTGCTACGAAAACCCGACCATTCAAAAATCAGGAGTAGGATTTAAACTTCTAAAAATCACAGATATAGAAAGCTTGAATGTCATATATGTTTCGACAGAAGTGTGCCGGTAATCGCTTGTTTCTGAAATATTTACGACTGCAACTTCCGGTCCTCAAGATGCCTTCAGCAGACGACGAATGCAAGAAGTATGCCGTCTGCCGCACGCCGGCCGTCCAAGTGGGGCCGTCGTTTGCATCGTGTGAATAAAGACGATATTCTGACATCGCAATTGTTTGAAATATAATGAGTTTCATACACTCTTAAGATTTCATAGTGGGGTGCGATGCAAAATATGGTTTATCGAAAGTCCGGGCGTCGATCGAGATGATAGTCTGCTAAAAGATCGCATTGCACCCGCGAGAAAAGCACTTCAGGCGAACGGTTGAGATCCCAAATTTTGTTTGCGGACTCGCGCTATGCGAGGGTGCTTCGTATACCTGGTTGTAACCATCGCGTGGAGAGAGATTCTTGCAGTTTCTTCAGATTTCCGCAAGACCCCAAAGCGCGAAAGAACTGGATAAAAAACATAAGGTGAGTCTATTACAGACTGTGCTCGCATCGCGGGTTCGATGAAGATCTTCACCAAAAGAGCACATCCACGGAATTTGATGTATACCAAGGGGGAAAAAAAGCAAAATACTGCGAAATCGCGATAGACATGCAATTCTTTAATAACCTGACAACCACAATAATAAAATAATAATAACAAACGACTTACCTCGACGGCGTACGATTTGTTTCTCATGGTGGCCTGCACTACGCCGGTAATGCACTTCGGGTCGTCGTCGTAACTGATCTGCGTGACGTGGTTTGATTTTACTGCATTTTCACCCCCGTAACTAAGCTGGGTTGTTCACAGGAAAAAAAACGCACATTGCGGAGGCCTCTACGGCCACGGCAATCCACTTGTTTTTGTCGCTTGTTTACCGACGCATTTCAATGAAGACGCCCGCTGCAACAGAGGCCAGCAAATCTATCGTGTCGTCTGCTACCAAAGCAAAGCGGAGTGTAAGACTTCAGAAATGGCTTTCATCGTTGCAATATGACACTGAGACGACAAGAACATCTTCATAATTAGATATCAAGAAGTTAGGTTGCTTACAAAAAATTATTTACTTACTTGTAAGCAAAAATCTAGCCTCATGTGGAGTCTCCATGCATTAGTCCATAGCAACGTCCCTAGCAACGGTTTGTTTGGACCCAAACGCCATGTTGTGACGTCATCACTTACGGGGTCAATGTGTTCGTATTTTTGATAGAAAAAATTGTTTTTCTCGTAGTGCGATGGCCAACGGTAATGTCGACATTTGACAAGAGACTGTGGACCGAGCCTCAGTCCGACTGCCCGTACATAAGTACATCATACAAAAGCTGCGGACATGATGGCAGAATTACGCCTCAAGCATGTTCGCAGCATGTTTGCTTTCTACATTCTTCGAGCATGTCTGCACAACGTTTCTTGCATGATGTATGAGCAGGGCACGTGACGTCGGCACGTGACAGCGCTCGGGAGACGTTCCGAGCAAAGCCTTCGCTCACCTGTCCCCGGAGCTGCTTGAGGAAGATGCCCAGGTGGAGACTCCTCTGGGCGTCGAGCAGGCGGACTTCTCCGGCCTCGGTCCTGCCCGGCGGGTCTCCCGTTCTGGACACCGTCGTCCGGGGCCAGGTGCCCTCGGGCGGCTGGCAGAAGAGACCCTCCAGGTGGCCGAAGTCCAGCTCCGGGGGACGCGACTGGCTCTGCGCCACGCGGCGCCACAGGTTCGGGCCGGACAGCACCTGGCACGCGTTTGCATGGAGCTCGTCACTAGCAACAAGAACGACAATGCAAGACGGAAAGTTGGCCGAGTTCGTGGACTATGGTTACAAAAAACTTAGACCGTGCTGAAAAAAAAAAGGAAAGCCGCTACATCTCCCTGTAACACCGAATTCGAGCACAGCTCTTGAGGAGGAGGAGGGAAGGGTACTGAGGGGAAGGTATACCCGTCCTCTCTCCTCTTCACCTCCTGATCCTGCCTGCTACTCCTCCTCCCCGTCCTTCTCCTTCACCTCCTCCTCCTTTCCTCATCCTTCAACCTCCTCCCTCGTCTCCTCCTCGTCCCCCTCCTCCTCAAGGGGGGCGGTCACGTGACCTCGGGGGGTCACGTGATTTCACGGTTGCGCCGACGGCGACGCCGACGCCGCTCAAGCAGGAAACGGGCGCCTAAGAACTGCGCTCTGAAAAAAGCCGTTTACAACTCCTTGTAACGCCGGATTAGAGCGCAGTTCTTGAGGAGGAGGGAAGGCACGGGGGAGGCGGGGGGGAGGGTCACGTGGCCTGGGGGTCACGTGACCTCAAGGAGGGGGGGATTTTCCCCGCTAAATTTAGCGGGGCAAATTTTCCGCTATAATTAGCGGGGAAAATTTTCCGCTAGATTTAGCGGGGAAAATTCTCCGCTAGATTTAGCGGGGAGAAAATTCTCCGCTAGATTTAGCGGGGAAAATTTTCCGCTAGATTTAGCGGGGAAAATTTTCCGCTCGATTTAGCGAGGAAAATTTTCCGCTAAATTTAGCGGGGAAATATACCCATCATGCACCGCGCGGTTACGCCGACGGCGACGCCGCTCAAGCCGGGAACGGGCGCCTAAGAGCTCCGCTCTAAAACAAAAACGAATAACAAGCAGACAAAGTGTACCCCGTCGTTTGTGTACCCCGTCGTCTAATCCTCCGTTTTTGCCCCGCCGTTCACTTTTTGTAACCACGACGAAGCATATTTCGCTGAAGCAAAAATTGACGTCTTTCAGTTTGTTTTGCTGCTTTGCCTGACCCATTTGGTTGCTAAATCCTGCAGCGTCACGCAGCCGGCGCTTGTAAGAGTGTCAATACTTGTAGAGACTGGTTCACACATTTCCGTTTGTCTGTGACTGATAGCATTACGACTGCTTGTCACCTTTTACCACAAGATGGCGCACTGGCGGCATCTATCACGTATATATCCCCAGAACACTTCTTATGTGCGTATGTTTTACGGATCATTATTTCACCGTAGGATGGGAGTAATTCTGGCATGTTATAATGGTAATAATAATAATAATAATAATAATAATAATAATAATAATAATAATAATAATAATAATAATAATAATAATAACGTTTATTGCGTGTTCAAGAACAGCCAGTAGCCTTTTTGTTGAAACACGAGGAAAACACGGATACAAAGAATAAACAAGAGAGGGAAATCAATGGCGTAAAGAGGCATAAAAAGCGACACGAAGACAATAAGACAAAATAAGTGAAGACAAACATTAATGCAGATAAATACACATCCAATCAGTCCACAGAAGTACATTCACCAATTTGCTCCAGGAACAACCGTGGCAAAAAATAAAATCTAAGATCACCATCAATTTCGTTACGATAGCCTTAATGCCGCGCGAAGACCTGAAATGCTGTCGTTGAATATGTCTAGTTTTTTCGGCGAAGTCATTGTATTTCAGTTGCATGTGGGTGACAAGGTTCAACATATTTGCCGCAGGGGGATAAAATGCGCTACTAGACACAGTGCTGTAGTGGGGCACACGCAACGAAATAGAGGATAAAATCTCAGGAGAATCAAATCTTGCCGTGTAAACATTCGAAGAAAAATAAAACGTAAGCAAAGAGCCTGCGGTGATACAAATATTCTATGTTCTAGTAGTGTACTGTATGGCTCGTTTTGCAAGTAGCGGTTGTTAAGAATGTAGGCGAATTTCTTTTGAACGCGGTCAAGTAAAGCTTCATTTGATCTCGCCAACCCGTTCCAGACTACAGATGCATATTCCAAGCGGGATCGGCAAAGACATTTAAAGAGTGTGATAAATACAAAAGGCTGCAAGAATTCACTCGTTATACGGCTGATCACTCCTAGCGTTCTCATAGCAGTAAAAAATGTTGCCTCTACATATGATAGCTAAAGTTTAGATTTGAGTCGAAGTAAACGCCCAGATCTCGAATTGTTTCACTACGCGCAATTCTCTCTGACTCATTGTCGTATGGGAACATAATTTGTCCCGTTTTGCGACTGTAGGTGACAATTTTTGTTTTTGTTCTATTGAGCACTAAATTATTGACCGAGCACCAGTCTCCAGGTCTGTCTATATCTCCCTGCAGCTCGTGGCAGTCCTCCTGTGACTGGATTTCTGGAAATATCTTCATGTCATCCGCAAACAGAAGAACGGACGAGTAGGATAGGCATGACCGTACATCATTGACAAACAATGTGAACAATAGTGGTCCCAGAACGGAGCCCTGGGGGAATCCAGAAGGGGTCTAGGACTTTTCGGTGTAGGACGTTTCGGCGCGGACTTCTCGGTGCACGGACGTTTCGGTGTACGGGCTTTTCGGTGCACGGGCTTGTCAGTGCGCGGACTTTTCGGTGCGCGGACATTTCGGTGCACGGATTTTTCGAGGCACGGCCAATCAAATTCACGAGCTTTTTGTTTTTAGTTTTCTCTAAACGTAATACGCACTATTTTAGCTAGAAATTTATTTTTTCGCACTTCATAATTTTGTAGACTTCGTCATCCATTTACGGTAACTTACTGATATACGACCTATGTGACTTTGTTAGGCTCAGTACCATCCTGCGTGAGGACTGGAGATGTTGGAGGTTATGGTTCATTTGCCGGTGTATCTTTTCCACCGTATCCACTAGACGCATCACATCGTGTTTACGCGTTTAGTTCGATAGAGGCTTTCTTGGCGTCTTCTGTAAAGGCATTGGCTTTATAATGGTAGTCTGTGTAGAAAAGACCCCAACAGCAAGAAGCTTGAGAACGCTGAAAATTACCCAAGTAAAGTTAAGGAAGTTTTGTGGAACTTTGAGACGCTCTTCTTCCTGTGTCCTTTTTCTTCCACGAAGTTTCTCATCTTTTACCACAGTCTCGAGTTATTTTCAACATGATCAATATTCACCATCTCGTCTGCACACTCACTGTTTTTTCGTAAAGCTTGAGAAGTTTTATGTATTATAGCTCAGAGCAATTTGGAATATCTTCAAATGTGCGTCCACCGCGAAATCCTATAGCATCGATTGTTTAGAACACCTGCGTACGTTGGAAAAAAGACACCGCCAAACGAAACATAACGTCCAATGTCTCCAGTCCTCCCGCAGGATGGTGCTGCGCCTAACAAAGTCACTTAGGTCGTATATCAGTAAGTGTCCGTAAATGGGTGACCAAGTCTACACAATTATAAAGTGATAAAAAATTATTTCTAGGTAAAATAGTGTTTTTTACTTTAAAAACAAAAACAGAACAAAAAAATCTTGCGATTTTTATTGACCGTGCACCGAAAGGTCCGTGCACCGAAATGTCCGCGCACCAAAATGTCCGCGCACCGAAAAGTCCCACACCGAAAAGTCCGTGCACTGAAATGTCCGTGCACCGAAAAGTCCGTGCACCGAAAAGACCGCACCAGAACGCCCTACTCCGAAACGTCCTACACCGAAATGTCCGGATCCCGTGCGCGCGTGGCGCGTGGAACACCAATCCCTGCATTCTCCTTGATGCTTGCGTAATATAACAATAGGTGTATAGCGATCTATACACCTATCGATAAAAGCGTATGAGTGCGCGTTCAAAGCTGCGTTTGTCTGTTACGCACGGAAACTTTCTGGCTGGCCGCAATTGCGAGCGGGCGCTGGCTGGACTGTGATTTAGCACGTGTTTACTGTGATTTTTGTACACAGTGGAAACGTGTATAGGGAATATTCACTGGATGTCATATCTGAGGGCGATGTTTAGAGCGCACGCACAAAGCGAGCTGACATTAGTAAGTTGATCAGATCGGCAATCTGGATGGTACGGAATGTATGTTTCAAAAGAACTGTGGAACCTCGCCGTCAGCACGCGCTCAGGCAGTCGCGCACACAGATATGGCCGCCAGTGTAGGTACCTTTCGATTCTTGTGCACAGGGAACCGAGCATGTGAACTCAAAATCCCTCTTGCGGGTGAGTTAAGGCTCGTTCACACATTTGCGTCGACCGCGTTGCGTGGTGCAGCGCAGCACCTCACCATTGTCTCGTCGTAAGGGTCGCTATAGCAACAGTTCGACGCAAGCAGTCTTAACGAAGTCAGACGCAGTCAAAGACAACTTTGTGAACGAGCCTTTAGCCGCCGGGTGAGCTGACCCGCACCATTCAGCAAGCAGGACTCCGGGCCGGTTCGCTGACTGCTGCGGGTTAACTCACCTGACGGTCCACCTGGGGCCTTAAAGGGATACTTCAACGAAATTTGAAATATTCCCGTCGGGTTCAAAAATAGGTTGAATATGATCCACAATATCCGTAAATGACAATCGCCCGTTTGTATTTTGATCCTGGTGGCTGTATTTTTCGTTATAAACGGCCCACTCTGGCAAGCGCTCGGAGAAGGCCCAGCGCAATCGTGACGTAAATCGTCTCAAACGAGCAAAGCTACGGCGAGGCTGACGTCGAGAGGATGGCCTAGTCGGTCCAGCCACCGAAGCGGCTGCTTTTGTACGAATTTTGAGTGACGGGTTAATCTTCTATAATCTTGTAGGGGGACAATAGCGACTTCTGCGACACACAAAAAGGATTCTCGGAAAGAGGGAGTTCCTCCTTCCCCCCTTCTCTCGTCGTGGCCGGAGGCGAGACGATTTCCGTCACTAGCTCTCAAGGTTCCTAGACGAGCATTACAAACGAGGCGTTAGCGACATCCACCAGGTGCTCTTTGCTAATCGTTTAATTCGTTTTAAAATTTCTTTTCGAGACTTTTTTAACAAGATATTGGTATGTTCCATGTGATACTGCTCTTTTGGACACATATAGACCAAAAAATGAGCGCCGAAATTTCGTTGTAGTATCCCTTTAAGCTAGACACTAGGCGAAGACGTCGGCGAGAAATCTGGCGGCCGCGATTGGCCAACGCCACAATTGACCTTGGCGCCGGCCAATCATAGCCACCTGATTTCTCTGTGACGTTTTCGCCAAGTGTCCAGATTGGTTCCCCTGGTGTCCGGTCGAGAGCGAAACGGGTCGAACGGGATCTCCGAGAAGGGTACCTTGTGCGCGGGTATCTTGGTCCAGTTGAGGGAGCGCATCTTGACCCGGGGCGCGGGCGAGGCGGCCAGCAGCTCGAGCAGCTCGTCCTGGCGGGCCTGGGGCGGTGGGGGAGGCGGCGGCGGAGGGGTCCGGCTGCCGGGGGCGTCGGACACGTGGACGGGGACGCCTGCGAGGGGTACACCGGGCGAACGTCATCGGGCGAGCTCCGTCAAGACAACACGATCCGTGTCGTACACCTTATACACCGTTCCAGCGAAGTCCCACTGCACTCCGATTTGATAGGAAGGAAGGGAAGAATGGACGCGCATTGAAAATCGAGAGCCCTGCACGAGTCTACATCTAACATTCGGGTTGTCTTCTCATGTGCCGCCGGTAGCTGGGAGCCTGGGCGATCTTTAAAAGACCCACGGCGCTCGTCGGCTTTGTGGGTACACTATAACCGGCTGAACAGTCATGCACAACAAAAAAGCGCAGGATCGTGGTGCCTTCACTCTGCGTGATTGATTTAGTCGGTGATTGCAAACACATCAGGACAATGAGCGAGCCGTGACGTCATTTTTAGCGCTGGTTGATTGGCTCGATTGAATCGTTGCGTCGACTAGCTAGGGTCGAATTTTAAGTGAAACTGATTATATTTAAAAAAAGGCTGGGAGTTTACTTTCCTGCAGAGCACAAGGACAGCCAGTCACGGCGAAGAATAGGAGGATCCTAGCGAATTTGATGCTCAGGATACGATCACCTTAATATTCCGAGAGATGCCCCATCCCCGAAAGATAGCCCACCCATACTTTTGGCACTATTCGCTATTTTGTTTTCGGAAACACCGCAAGATAGCTTACTTCTAGTAATTGCGGGGCCCTGGCCAATGGTGACCTCGGCAAAAATGGTGTCCCTTAGCCACGACGAGAGAAAAGTGAACATCGCTTACTGGGTAGGACAGTTCTCTCTGGTTCATCGCCTCTCGCCGCATTCGCAAGTTTCGCAAATCAACAAAATCTAAAAAAGATTTTTAGAGCCCAGCTCTTAGGCGCCCGTTTCCGGCTTGAGCGGCGTCACCGTCGCCGTCGCCGTCGGCGTAACCGCGCAGTGCATTATGGGAAATGTCCCATAATGCACCGCGCGGGACCCTCCTGACGTCACTCGTGACGTCGCGTGTGACGTCCCGAGGGTCCCGCGCGGTGCATTATGAGACATTTCCCATAATGCACCGCGCGGGCAGGAGAAGGAGGGGGAGAAGGAGGGAGGGAGAGGGAGGGGAGGGGGAGCTTGAAGAATGAGGGGAAGTTGAGGACGAGGAGGAGGAAGAGGAGGGAGGGGGAGGAGGAGTAGCAGGGAGGATGAGGAGGGCTATATTCTCCACTGAGTACCCTTCCCTCCCCCTCCTCAAGAGCTGTTCTCTAATTCGGCGTCACAAGGTGGTGTAAACGTCTCTCTTTTTTTTTTTTTTTACTTCTTTTGATTGCACACCGAACGTTAACCCACTTCTTATTTTCACCCGGTTTGGTTTCGATCTTAGGTGGGCTATCCCTTCGGACACCGCTGTTTTCAGATCTGATCGTATTCTAAGTTCCCTCATTCGCTGGAATACTTTACTTACTCGCCGTGATTGGCTACCACTGCACTCTGCGGAAGGATGAACTCAGGGACTTTTGTTGCAGTCACCGACGGGTATTTTGCAGGTTTTTCTGTCATCATGCCTGCCGCAAACACCGTGCTTTGTGTATGATGTATGAAGAGTGTGACAGCGACTTTGAAAACTCCCTAATGACGGTCATCGCCGTAAAAATGGTGTACTGGCCCTGGTCTCCTTGGCGGCGGCCTGCTGGCGGGTGCAGTCACAGCGCGTGGTCGGCTCCGCCGCTCCGAGTTTCTCCCAGGCGTCGTCGGCGAGCGTGGGCAGCCGCTCGAGTAGCCTGAGCAGCTGGGCCTCCCGGTTCGGACCCGCGGCCGCCAGGGACGCCAGCGTCGCCAGGGCTTGCCGGTGCAGGGCAGGGCTCGAGGCCAAAGGGGAGTCCTTGTTGGAGGTGGGGGCCTGGCGAAATAGACCCTTTTGAAAAGTTCGTCAGACGAAACTGGCGACGGCCATATTTAGGGGTAGGTGGCACAAGCTGCCGCCCGTTATAAAGGGTATACAGCCACTAGCATCCATCCAGGAAACACTGGTGACCGCCATATTCATGCCTAGGTGGCGCAAACTACCGTCCGTTATAAAGGGTACAGCATAGAGTTTTTGTAATGCACTCTCTAGAGGTTCAACCGGCGCTAGTGTCTATGCGACTTCCGGGAAGCAGACAGCAACCAGTCTACTTTTTCCGGTGCTCCTGTGCATTCCTATGGGAAAACGCGCGTGCATTTTGTCTCTCCACAGGAGAATAACAGGAATCGCCTTTGTTCCGTGTTTAGTCGCGAACACTAGGTAACTTTATTAACATTGTAAAAGTCTAATCGTTTTAGTCACAGTATTTTTCATCACCAGTGACCGATGTTAAACCTAGTTATATTTAAGACCCAAACCTTTGTTCCATAGCAGGTGTGTAAAAACGAGCGACGATTCTAAGCAATATAACAATCCAAAGGAATCTAGAGCGTGTTCAAGGTTTGCCAGCATTCTGGTGACGCTTATATATTGCTAATAAGCCCGTCCTGTCACCATAAGAAAATGTCCCCGCCGTGGATCTTAACAAGCGGTGATAAGCATTAAAATTCAAAGTATAAATTGTGTGCATTATGAAAGGTGTTTCTTTTCATTATTCCCTACGCCGGGCAGCTTTTATCGGGCACTTGTTCTCCTGCGTCTCCCTATTTTCAAACATTTCGAGCGTGTGTGTGATGTTTTTAATGCAGAACAAGCACCTTCGCAGATATTCATGAGCAGAAGAGAGAAAGCAGTACTTATTTATTGCAAATATCGGACTACTATTACATGACTTACAATTTATTCTGATCGTCTACATCATCAGGGAGTTACTGATCCAGTGTTATTGCGTAGTTCTTGCCGTCTCTCTTGGTTTTCCAGATGTCCATCGTTCTTTTGGCACGTATATCCCCCACACTGAAAAGCGCCGATGCCGTATTCGCGCTAACAATGTCTGACAGTGCGCATAGATGCACGTATGAAGCTGTTTTTGGCACCGTGTTTCTTGCTACGAATTTGAAGGGAAAACAACTACTGTAACTGACCAGTCTGCGTGATTGATTAATCGTGCACGCTACCTACATACGTACGAATTATTCGTGATCTGTATGTTCTTATAATCAAGCGCGGAAAAAAATGCACTCCCTTTCTCTCAAAGAAATGAATTACCGGAAGTCAGTTTTCGACTGGTTGCTGTCTGCTTCAATTTGCAGCTAAGGTCCCCTAGCGCCAGTTGAACCTCTAACGTACATTATAATAACTCTACGGGGAACAGCCCTCAGCATCCATTCAACCATTAATCTTTGGGCATCGCTTCCAGCTCATGCGTGCGATTAGATCCAAGTCCCAGCCGAACGGAGGATAATTAAAATTAATAGCCTTTGTTACTTTGGGTCGTAGTGGATAGTAGGTGACTTTGTAAATATCATAAAAGTGCAATTGCTTTAGTTACAGTATTTTTTCTGATCAGTGAGGGATGTTTAACTTCCCAGTTCTCAGGGCGCCGTCCTATGATCCACAGCAAGTGTGTAAAGACAAGCGACAAATATAATCAAGGATAACAGTTGAAAAGAACGTAGGGCTTGTTCATGGACCACCAACATCTCGATAACGCCATATTGATAATCTGGGAAACTTATATGCATGCCACTAAATCGGCACCCATTTACGAGCGGGCAAAACGCGTATGACAGTCAAAGCACGCAAACTCTGAAAGGTTTATTTTTTATTTTTTTATTATTGAAATGATTTTCTTGGTCGATAAGAGCGGGCGTGCCAATGTTGTGTTCTGAACGCTGGAGCAAAACTACCTTTGCACCTATGCCTGAGAAGATAGAATAAAATGAAGCTTATTTATTGCAAATCGCACTAATTACTTGTCTTTCACTTTATTTTTACCGCCTACGTGCACAGGTAGGTGCTCATCCAGTGTTAGTGCGTAGTTCTTCGTCGCTTTTGATTTTTTAGATGCCCTTTATTTCTTTTGCACGTAAACCACCCTGCAGAAAAGCCTTGATGCCGGGACCCCAAGCGCGAATTTTATCTAGGGGCTTGACTCATGTCCGCTGGGCCGGGCCTCTAGCAACAGAACTCGGGAAACTGAGAGGGGTCTCTGTTTCATCTTTAACTTTCTTGGACATCAACGCCTCGACCAATGCACTAAAATGATAATTTCAACCGAACAACAACAAACATCGCAATGTTCCCCGGGAACATTTTAGATGACCGTCATAAAATATTAAAAAAACAGTAAATAAACTTTTGGGACCCGCATAGTTTTTATTCCACACCTCTACAAATTGTTTTGCATTGAATCCTATAAGCCGAATTTACAAAATCGTCAATTTTTGTTTTTTGTTTTGTTTTTTGACGTGTCATAAAGCGCAGATTAATTAAAACTTTGATATTTCCTTGAAAACTTTGACGTAATGTCCCAGGAAGTTGGCTGTGCCCGGTAAAGAGGCAGGCCCCGGGCCACTCACCGTGGGGGCCGGCGAGGATCCCAGTGCAGGGGGCACCTTGACGCCCCTGGCCCGGAGCTCTGCGCGGAGCCGGGCCCTGTCTCGGGAGCTGAGCGCGCAGTTGGCGAGCGTGAGCAGAGCGGCCTGCGGCGCCGCCGGCTGGGCCAGGGCGTGTGCCAGGGGCGCCAGCCTGCCCCGCTGTCCCTGCAGAGCGGCCAGCTGCTCCAGCGTGGACAGCGCCCGGCGCAGACCCTCGCCCTCGCCGTGGGTACAAAGTGACGCCAGGAGCTGCCAGACCTGCTGGCGCACCGACGCGTCGCCGGACGCTAGGGCTACGCGCGAGGGAGGGACGGGACAAGATGCGTGAGTCATGTGTTTACTCATAGCCTCCGATATACTGACAAAGCTTGGCAGATCGCCACGAGAAGCGGCCGCCGAAATGGAAAAGGTGGAGTGGCAGACAACGGATGGGAGAGGGAGCCACGTCAATGGCGCCCCGCTGCGGCGAGACGCCGAAACAAACTTCTCCCGAGCGAACAAGTGTGTTTCGTGTCCTCGCCGCTGCAAAAGCTGTCCGCTGCCGCTATTCGCCGAGATCCATCACGTGAGGAGCAAAGCATCCAGCGCCGTGCAGGAAAGCCACCGCTACGGACGCTCCGCCGACGTTGCTCGCGCCCCGGCGTATGTTCCCCTGCTTTCACCTCCTTCTCCTCTTTTTCTGTTTTCCATGCGCGGCAGCGCGCGCGGCGCCACTATTCGCCAAATTTAGTCACGTGACGAGCAAAGCATCCAGGGCGTGCAGGAAAGCCGGCGCTACGGCCACCCGCCAAGGCTGAATCGCAACTGTGCTACCGTAGGTAGCTATATACAGGAACTCTATACTTCGTTTCAGCTTGGGTCCAGACGCAGCCGATGCTAGCAAGCGCGAGCTCCGGGCTTCCAGCGTCCCTGCCAAGCACGCGCGCTCGTGCAGTACAGGCACTGTTCAGGGTCACACGCTCGTGCTTGTAGCATCGGCTGCGTCTGGACCCAAGCTGAAACGAAGTATAGGTTCCCCGAGAAATGGCTCTTTGGTGCTCTGTGCTACCAGATCCTCGCGCTCCAAATCTGCGACCGGGAACTCCATGGCTTCGTCGTCGAACTGCCAGGCTTCGTGAGTATAGAGGTGGCTACGGTTTACTGCGTCGAGCTTCTTATGGGAGGACACGAATTCCAGCACAGAGGTTTTGATTGGCTAGCAAAGGCAGTCGTCATTTTCAACTGATACCCTAATGCATTTATGATCGTTGATATTAGATTTAATTTTCTTTTTGCCCGCCCACCTTCGCTTGGCGCATTATTACCTCAGTAGCTACTGCGCCATTCAACCCGTAATCAGCAGCAAGCTATGTACCCCACCAGTGAGAAAGATTGTCAATTTTAGACTGAAAAAGAAAACACCAGAAACTTCAGACGAGTTCCCCCACTGCCATGTTCGCAAATGAAAGGAACGCTCAATTTGTTGGTGTTTCGTGCAGTATACCAAAAAAAGGTATAGTACACGAAGAGAGGCAGTTTCATTTTGGTATTACGAAAAAAGTAGGTTTTTCAGAAATACGGCAGGTAGTATAGTGATGTCACAGACTAATATGATAAGCACTACCTTCCGCAGGATACGATGTAGATCTTGCGACTCGCCATTGTTGAAGTGAAACCATCCTCACGCTGTAACACAGCAGTTCAGACGACTACCGATACATGGTTGAAAATATCATACTTCGGAACGCGTGTCAAAGATGTCGAGACTCTCCTTTGTCAAAAACCTTAGAGGATAGTCCCGTAACCTATAGTCTGTTCGTACATCAGCGCTCGCGCAAAACATTGGAGTGTGGGTTTGTTTATACAGCCTGAACGTAGCCTGCCGCAACGGGTGACATTGTTACCCACTGTAGATAAGCAATTTAGCCAGTGCGGTACAACCGCTAGCCTGGGGTCTTTAACGTGCATCACTCAGTAGTGATACACGACCGCACGCCGGTACGATGCTCATCCAGATCGAAACGCACAGGGGTGGGGGTTGAAATTATACTTCGTTTCAGCTTGGGTCCAGACGCAGCCGATGCTACGAGCGCGAGCGTGTGGCCCTGAACAGTGCTTGCATTGCACGAGCGCACGTGCTTGGCAGGGACGCTAAAAGCCCGGAGCTCGCGCTTGTAGCATCGCCTGCGTCTGGACCCAAGCTGAAACGAAGTATAGGATCCCTGGGTTCTGCAGCGCGAGCTTTCGCTCCACGTGCTCCGAGCTGGTGTGCGCAAGCCCACTCGGCCACCGATCCCCCAGCGCTCGCGCAAAGAAAGCGCACACCGCGGAGCCACGCGCTCGCTCTCGTTGCTCCCACAACGACGCATTCGACGCCGGGAATGGCCAGATTGACCGGCGGTGACTCAAGTCGACGCGTGTCGAACTTTTTTAGTCCTAGAAAAACTTGTGTCGTTTTGCTAAGCGACGACGATAAGCGCTGGGCAGCATATCATCTTGCTGCCGATTAGTATAAAAAAGCAGTCGAAGAGGCGAAAGCTACTTTTTTCGATGGTACATTACCCTCCGTGCTGATAAATAATCCCCGTAGATTATGTAAAGTTGTTAATCCCACTAACAGCGCCGCTGTAACGCTCACGGATAGTGACTGAGTTGATGTACCAGATGACGCGTGCCCTTCTGTATTGAGTGATGTTTTTTCTAGTTCTTTTTCAACGTCCGCTAGCTCGAGCTATTCAGTTCTTCAAGTACGTGATTTTCTGCGAAGGTTTTCAGTTATTGTGAACTGTGAAGGTGTTGGGAACATTATTAGAAACCTTAAATTCTCAACTATCGCAGGCATCGATAATTTTAATTCGAAGGTTTTGAGGAATACTAAAATTTATTCCAGCATCATTTTATCAAAGCTATCTCTCCGGTCACTTCAACAACATATACTACCAAGAGACTGGAGTGTGGGGAAGGTGATTTTTCTACACAAAGGCGGTGATAAACATAATCCTTTAAATTTTCGTCCTATTTCCTTAACCATAGCATTCCGTGCAAGGTATTTGAGCATGTAATTTATTCTAATCTTATTAACTTTTTAGATTCAAACTCTTTTTTCACCTCTGCACAGCACGGCTTCCGTAAATTGTACTAATGTGAGACCCAACTTCTAACTTTCAGTCATGACCTTCACGCCACTCTGGACCGGGGTTCCAGGACTGACTGCATATTTATAGATTTTTCTAAAGCTTTCGAGAACGTTCCCCACGTGCTACTTCTTCAAAATCTCCGTGACCTAAACATAGATTATAATGTGCTCGCTTGGACAGAACCGTTTTTAACAAATCGCACCCTATTCAGGCTAACGGAACCAGTTCATCAACCTCGCACGTTAGCTCCGGTGTCCCACAAGGTAGCGTACTCGACCCACCCTTATTTCTTATTTATATTAATGACCTTACTGCACGTGTCTCCTCTTTCATAGGCCTCTATATTGACGATTGTGTTATATATAAAGAAATTCTTAACGATTCTGGCATCTCCGTCCTTCAAACTGGTATCAATAACGTCACTTATTGGTGTGCAGATTGGATCACGAAACATAGCATTTGAAAATGCAAATCTATGAGTGTTTCGTCAAAATAACACATGTCCTTTCTACTACATCAATAATTCAATCCTGCTTCCTGTTTCCTTTATAAATATATTGGCGTTTATCTAGCCAATAACCTGTCTTGGAATATCCATGTCGATGATGTCACTATACCCAATTGCTAGGCTATCTAAAAACTCTTTTTTTTTAACTGCTGCGTCTCTGAGGCTTCTTTTATACAACACTTTGCAGGCTCTTTCTAGGACACCGGTATCACCCTTCCATCTGCTCTTGAGGCTATTCAGAATCGTTCCTCTCGTTTGATTCATTCAAACTATCATCGCACAGCCAGTGTCACCTTTATTAAAGCATCTCTATCCTTACCTGACCTCTCTTTTCGAGAAAAAAAGTATCGTTCATATCATTTTCAAAAAATTTATCACTCTAATCCCACACTTCGCAAAACATTGTTGTTAAAATCATCTTTCATATCATCAGGAACAAATCACCAGTTCAGGGCAGGTATTCCTTATTGTAACACCTCATTTAACGCCTGTCTTCTTCCAGAAACCTCGATGGATTGGAATCGCCTTTCCCCATCCATAGCTTCAATAACTGATGCTGCTAAATTTAAAATTGCGATTACTAATTTTTTTGTTGTTGTTCCTTAGCCATTGTTCCTATTCTTTGCCTTGCTCGTTGATATATTTTTGTGTGAAAACTCACTCCTTTCTGTAATGCCTTCGGGCCCCGAAAGAAAATAAATTAAATTAAATTAAATATACGTACCTACTTTTCAGCGGTATTAAAAACACCGACGTGGTGCAGAGAGGGAGGAGAGGAAGTCAGTGCGCAAAGTACTTTGGGCAACTCTATGGTAACATATTACGCAATTTACTTGAATACTATGTGTTCTGCGCTACATTGTTAACGCGAACAAATTATCGCCAGTTTTTTTTTTTTGTATTAAAGAACTGTCATTAGAACTACTATAGTGTTGGAAAATATTCAGTTTGGGTACTAAACTGAGCTGTAAATTTTTATGGTCGCCAATACCCTTTCGAACTAAACTTAACAAACAAAAAATCGCGAAAGTCATGTTTGCGTTAGCAGTTTCGCGCAGTGTACATGTAACTAGTTCCTATGTACTACATGTTACATGTTACTTGTTACCATGTGAGTACACGTTACTTGTTACTAGAGTTACAAGCTACTACGTACATGTTACTACACTTCATCTCACAAACATCTGCAGTGCTGACCATGCTGACAAGCCCGAGGGCGTGACTTTGCAAAGCGCCTTCTATTCACGAGTTCCCGTATAACCAGACGCATTCTGCCGAGCTACGCTCTCGCGCGTGTGCCTTAGTCTTTACCGCAGACTCCCGTGAGACAAAAGTACAATTACTATTTACGCGTTACAAGTTAGCATGTTACATGAATAACCCTTTCTCGAAGGTAAATCTTACACCAGCTCTCCTGCACTCTCGCTGTAGTTTCTACGTGTGAGGTGACTAAACAAAGAGGTGCGCGCCACGCAGCTTTCCTGGTTCGCGGCGACCACCTGGTAGAGCGCGTTGCTCTCCACGGGTAAATACGCGCGCCGGGCGTCTTATAGAGAGGGAACAGTCACGAGGATATCGCGCGCGCGTGCACGTATATATCAGCCGCGGCAGGAGAGGCGAAGGAGGGGGCTCACCTGCGGCCAGGGTCCGCGTGTGCTCCGGATGCTGGAGCACGTAGTCGAGGCCCCCCGCAGCTCCATGGCGCCGTTCCCACTGGCAGTGTCCCGAGGGACGCCGCTGCCCACCAGCCGGCCACGTGGGCGCAGCCAAGGACGTCCAGCGAGCGCCAGGTCGCCCTGCCCCGCCCACGCCCGCGGCCCGAGGGGTACAGCGAGCGGCCGCTTCCGCCGCCGGCCGCTGCCGCCGCCCGCCCGAACCAGAGACGGGAACGGGCCGCGTCGGCACGAGCGGCATCGACGAGGAGGCGTCTTGGGCACGCCACCATTTGGCGAGTAGAGACGACATGGCGAGCGAGTGTTCCCAGATACGTTCATGGAGCAGTGGACCAAGAAACCGCACGAGGAATGCGGGATGAAGAGGCCAGTAAAAAATTTTAAAGCAAAAAGCGCAGCCCCCTCCCCCCTCCCCGCCTCTCCCAGCCTCCCAAGGGTAACATTTTTTCAGAGAATGAAACGGCATACACTAGTGTTTAGAAAGAAATGTAAAGTACATGATAATCAAAATCAACGCAAAAGACAGTCTTTTTGCGCTGTTCTTGGTCACCATGTGATACATTTCGATACATTTCTTCGATACACTTCTTCATTTAGTTGTTACCAGACTTGTGGCTATCTCAAATACTCTACTCAAGATACTGTATTTCAAATACTTTTTGAAGTATCTTTTGATCGAAAGTGCTTGATACTGTTTTTTATTACATTTCTGAGTATCTTGTAGTCATTATCTCAAATACATTTTTGACATTCCGCCTTTTTCCGAGTTTTTCTGTACGAAGTGGCGTGGGCGTGGTCCGAGCAAACGTGAACCTTCGAACAACCAAATCCTGTTGCCAGCTCCGATAAGTTACGGTAACTTAGATTGAGCTCGCGAAAATATCGCTTTTGCGTCGATTGTGACTCATATTTCACTCCAAAGTTCGTGCAATGAAGGTTTTTCCTTCGCCTTCCGAAGAATCCCGGAGAAAAGCTCACCAGACACCGCAAAACCGGCGGATGCGGAGAAAAGCTCACCGGCCATTGAGGGTATGCAGAGAAAAGCTTACCGATATTTCTTTTTTCTTCTTTTCACATGGAGCCTGTGGCATCATGCGCAACATGCAACAATTTATTATCATTAAAAGTCGTCAGCTTTGTAAAAAGTATTTGCGTAATATCTGTTAATAAAGCTTATTGTGTATATTGCTTCCAAATTAATAATGGCGGGCGAGTGTTTTCTGGGGTTTACTCCAACGAAATCCTAACCGAAAACTGCATGAACTTGAAGAATAGGAAAAAGTTCGAAAACTAAATAATGTCTGCCTAAAACCTGCAAAAGGTAAACTGCAATTTCTTGTGTCACCTGTATTTTGTTTGGTGTATTAATGTATCCACTCCTAATATAACCCGCAGGGGTTAGCAGTATTTGAAATAAATAAAATAAATAAATAAATAGATGCCGAAATTCCGAAAGGGCATGCGCGACAACGCGATGCCCGAAAATCTCTTTGGAGGTTTTGTTCACCTTTGAAATCAGGATAGAACGGTCAGTAGGATATCGAGGTTTCTTTCTTCCACGGAGAAGCACGTTTTCTAGACGTTCGTGCTGGTGTATCCACACGTTGCCTTTGTGTGATAGTGCCCTTCCATGGAGAGCCACCCATGACTTTCAAAGCTGAACACTGTCACCGTTGTTTCTCGTGACCTATATAAGAACGAGTCTTCTGTAAGGTAGGGAATTGGGCGAGTTGGTAAACGTTATACACGATGAAAACCACTCAAACGACGAAGACGGAGTAGACAACAAACACGACAGGACGAAAATGTTCTCGCAACTAAAGTTTTATTTGTAAAAGTATTTGTATTATGTAATATGTATTATGTATTATGTAAAGTATTATTTGTAAAAAACAATTGAATCTGTGCAAAAAAGAATGATACGCATTTTGTATGATAGACACTTTCAGCGTCGCTTTTATTATGATTATGAATTTCTTCTTAAGAGCGTTTTACTTACAACTTTGTCAAACAGAAGATTCGAGCGTGATCTGATTTTCTTGCACAAAGTGGTAAATGGTTGGACTGATGCTAATCAACTTCTGAATTCTGTCGATTTTCATGTTCCTTGTCGCGTTACCAGAAATTTAAATGTCTTTTATATTCAATTCATGTCTAAACTCTCACCACTGTCCCGTATGCAACTTTCATTTAATACAATCGCATCCTCTACTTTGGACATCTTCACAGATCTCCCAGTTTTTCGCCGGAACTTGGCAAGTCTAGTTGAAAGTTGAAACTCTATTACATTTTGTGTGAAGTGTGCGACCTATTTGTAGTTATGCTAATTTGTACATTGGAGCTGTGCGTGTGCTGTGTTTCTTCTTTTTGTCTTGTGTGCGCCAATGTGAAGACCCGCGTGGTTGTTTTTGGGCACATTAAATAAACAAATTATTATTATTATTATTATTATTATTATTATTATTAAAAGAAAACAGCGTATCCGACACTGATTACGTCAACAAACACCTACTTATCTATCAGGCTCTACGCAATCTTCGGAGCCAAAACGGTTCACACAACGCTATTTTATTAGCTCGCAAAAAAAAAAACTAATTTTTTTATTTACAGAGCTTTCGACGGCGCGCTGTGAAGCTGCCAATATATTGTTGTCTTTTTTACGCGTGTCCGTTGTTCTGCTTTTATGCATGCGGCGCCAATAATATACAGAATGGGGGATTACTAATATCTGAGGAATTAGTAAATATGCCTAATGAACTTCAAAGTATTACAAGAAAAAGGACAATTATTTTTAATGAGGTGACGAATTCTGATTGTGTTAAACTGCCGCGTGTGGCGCACAACCCGCTAAGCTAAGCAAAAATTTAAAAAAAAATGGTGAGCTTTTTTCCGCATCTGCCGGTTTTGCCGTGAGCTTTTTTCCGGTGGGCTTTTCTCTGGTGAGCTTTTCTCCGCCGCCCCCTTCAAAGGCATCTTTAGTTTCCTAGAGTTTCCCCCCCCCCCAAAAAAAAAAAAGAAATCCTCAAACAAAGGGGTGGTTTTACGGATGTAAAGATTGCCACACTGAGGTGCAACGCGGAACGGTAAACGACCCACGACAACAATGCAGACTTCAGTGTCAAGAAAATAACAAACAGAAGAAAATTAGAAGTAAACACAAAAAGGAAGACACTTTCTTTTCTTTTTTTTGCTTGTTGTATATTTAACCTTAAAACGGCAAAACGTCACGGTTTTTTTTTTTTTTTTGTCTGTTTGGCTCATATTGTTTTTGCAAACCCTTTTTGTAAGTGATCGTTGATAAGCAGAGAACAGGACAGGAAGCGAACTTCCAGCAGGATGACCTCTCAAAATGCAAACAAAATGTCCCCCAACGTTGATTGCCTTTCTGATTGTTATCCATTCACTCATTTCCGTATCCCAAGTTCGTTTATTGTATACTTGGGATACGGAGCATAGAGTGAATATGGATTGTAGTGAAACGATGCGTCTAAGGTGCGCAGCCGGTCACAATAGCTGAAGTGACCTCTTTTTATTTCATTTTTTGTCCCAGAAATGTTTTGTAACATGTATCAGTTTTATCCCGCTCCTTATAGTTGGACTGCATAAAATAACCTTACGTTTTGTTTTTAATTTTTGTTTACTGTTTTGTGCTGTTGCGTGCAAATAAACCATTCTGAGCCTAACCAGATTTTCGCAACTGTATAATTCTGTTTGTCACTGACGTCGATTCAAATTACGCAATGTGGGAGTATCTTCAAAGGTAATTGAATTACATTTCTGAGTAGTTGTACTCCAATCAAGATACTTAACAGTGAAAGTAATTTAAGTAGTATTTTAAATACTTTATGAAGCAGGTATTTAGTAACTTGACTTGAATACTTTTATCGAGTATTTTGTCCAATACAGGTTGTTACATCAACCTTCAAAGTTCACTATACCTTTATTACACTAACTTTATTCATGGTAGGAATGGACGCCGGGTGTTGAGGGGGTCTTGCATCACGTATTAGCTTAGTGCATTGCAGCACCGCCAAGATTGTTAATACTTTGTAAATCCCAGTAATTCAAAGTAAAATCGACATTAAGCGTATATATCCGGGCACGGAAGGAATTCCATAAAACTTAATCTCATGTTCAAGATTATGTCATGTCTGTAATAGCACACGGTTAGTACTAAAGGTTCACAGCGCGACGCTGTTAACTCGAACAAGCGATCGCCGGTTATATATATATATATATATATATATATATATATATATATATATATATATATATATATATATATATATATATATATATATATATATATATAAATATCGTTATTGCTTATACATTATAATAACACGTTTGTTATCAAATGCGCTAGTGTGGTGGAAAGTGCTCACTAAGGCGAACTAAACTAAGCAGTAAAACTTGGTGCCTCTCAATACCCTGTAAAAGTAAAATTTAAAAAGTGCCAATATCGTGTCTGCGCTAACAGTGTCCCGACGTGGAAACATCGAAACGGAGTCATTTTGTTTTTTTCTTCTCTTCCTAAACGGAAGACACCGCGCTAGCAATGTAGGTGCGGAACCTAATTGGGCCCTTTGCGCGTTCTGCGGCTTTTGACAGTTGACCGCACCGATGCTACCTAGAAGACAAGGCCTACGCAGGACGCCATCGTTGCGCCCGAGTCTCACTAGAGCGGCAAACAGAAACAACCGACACCGACAAGCCTCGTGCACGATCCTAGACAAATCGTGGAAAGCCAGCAGAGTGTCTTCACCGCCGAGAACCTGCCATGATGCTGACCAAACACTCCAAATGCCCCCACCCCCTCCACCACTCCCCCCCCCTCCCAAAAAAATATATTTTTTTTATTGCGTTGTTATTTCCGTTGCGTGTGGTTTAAGCGGCGAAGTGGAAGTCTGTTACAGATTCTAACAACTATGAATAACGATAAAGAAGATTACACGACGTCGTGACGACTCCACTTTTTCAGACGGCAGTCGGCCCACGAGCGAAGAAAAGCCGGGCATTAGGTGCGGGTGGGCAACCGGGCAACTGTAGAAAGGCGTCGGAAATGCGGAGGCCAAACGCCCGGCTTTTCACTGCGTGCGTCGGCGATTAGAATGTCTAGTATTCTCGTGCGTGCGAATCTAAGGATCAATGCCTTATAAGTGTTGTTGTGTGCCTGAGTGTCTGGGAAATTATACCGGAAAACAGAAGGTCCATGTATTCTCTTTCCCCAACCCGACAAGCAAAGGCGTAGCCAACAGATTAAGGCGATTCCGGAGGAAAAAAAAAAGTTCAAGTTACGAGGTTTTCGAAGGTATATTGGTTTGGTAGCGTTTTGTTTTATCCTTGCGCTTCCGTATTGTAACTGTGCCCGGAAGGGTGATATTATAGTAAACCACTCCGCTTGTTGTCCGAGTCTCAATGAGGCATATAGCTGGCACATCGCTCCGTTCTTGCGGTTACGTGATCAACAATTTTCAGGGACCTGACACTTACTATGCGGCCCGATTTCGAAGGGTTGGACTGTAGTACACGCGACCGACGTTTCAGGCTGATAAGCAAATTTGCATGTTAAGTGCGTCGTCACCTCGTCGAGTAACATTCTCGTCAAGAATGTGTGCAAGGGGAAAATTGATGTCTTAGTGCAGGATGAAGGTTTGCTGCCGGGAAGCGAAAGCTGCCTGAGCTCGCAGAAGGTTAGTGTTATTTAAAAAAAAACAATTGTGAAAGGAGGAGCCTCGACATCTTTGTACATAGCCACTGGGTAATTGCCTCCGTCATAGGACAAGCTATACATTTTGTCAGGCTCATTTATTACCTGATTGTCTTCTGACACGTAGGGCGATCAGTCACACACAGTGTACTCATTTGCTTGTTCCACTCTTATAACTCGCTTTCTTATATAAAACACATGACCCCTTAAGTAACGCAGCGTCACATATTTTCGTACATTTTCTTAAATACTAAACTGAATATTCAACCTGTGGTGGAAGGTAGAGAGCGCACGTGTTGTTACTATTATTTTAACTTTTAGAAAACCACTCGGAAGGCGCTAGGCATAAACTACATGCCCCATATCTTCTAGTTGTGTGGCAGGCGGGAACACAAAAAAATATGTTTCAAAATAAAATATTTGGGACTGCATATCTGCGCTTGGGATTTATAAAGCAGGTCAAGTTGAATAACTGTGAGAAGGGTGTAGCAGCTAATGTTTACCATGAGTGTTCTCAGTAGCTGTAACTTAATCGACTAGAGGTCAGAGCAACTAAATGGACTTCTAATTATAAAAGCTGTAATTCAATTAATCACGTCGACGTCATATACGTATAAGTAACATTCGTACAATGTTTAAATTTGAAGGTTATACAAGCTGCTCCACCAGCGCGCCAGAGCAGCAAAGCCCAGGGCCACCCAACTGTCATTTTTTCACGCGCTGGCCTAGCTACGGTGACGTCACGGGACTGTCGAGCAGGCCTTAGATTCTAGAGGGTGTTACCTGGCGTCGCGCTTGTTGAGAGATGCTGGAAGCCGTGCTGACGGCGATGCAGATGCGAGCTAAGCGGCACTGACTGGATACACTAATGACAACGTTGGGGGGCGGAAGGCGCATAGCCCAGCCTGGGAAAATTTAGAGCCCCATGACGTGACGCCAATCTGTCCAAAACCACCATTTATTCTCTCTTTCTTTCTCTCTCTCTCTCTCTCTCTCTATCTGTCTATCTATCCTTCTGATGGCATGAGCCATTAGATACAAAGTGAAGCAGGTGACTAGAGTTCAGTGTCTCGTCAGTGACTCTGTGGAACAGAGCCGCGACGAGGTAAGTCCTCTTAAATAACAAGGCCGCTGTGCTGGATTTTTGACGTCACCTGGTGGAGGCCAGCAAAGGGACAGATTGAACAGGAGCGCTGCGTGAGCATTCAGACTCGGCTTCAATCAGCGAGAACTAGAGCTCCAGCCAAATGCTGACGCAGCACTCACGAACAATCTGTAGTCCGCGTTGGCCTTCGGTACGTGACGCAAAGAAAATCAAGCACTACGGCCTTGACATCTATAGTCACTGCTAGGTTAAGAAAGGCAAGGCCTGGCATACCACGTGTTCACGCACTTCAAGATTTGGTTTTTCGGCGCTCTTTTCGGCAAATGCCGCAATCTCGTTGACTGCGGAGAGATGATGAAATGCTCGGGACCAGACTTGTACGTAACGCGTTGCAAGTAACTTGTCACAGGTACATAGCTACGTTTTGCGGTAACGAAGTAACGCGTCCTAGTCACTTTGAGGAGGAGGAACGAGTAAGGCATTTTCGTAATTCTTTTTTGATGAAGTAACGTGTAAGGGTGCTTTATTACTTCTGGAGGGGACGTGTACCACACAAGCACCCAATCTTATTCTCACCCCAGCTCGCGCCTGTTATTTTCACGGGAAGAATACATAAATAGGGGATAAAACGATGTCCACGAGGTATGTCAGTATGAGGAGGGCAAGTCGTCTGCTTCTAGCGCAGGAGCTGCGGTGACGTCAAAACGACGCCGAGCTCTGATTGGATGATTGCAAAAATAGGGGTAGACCTTAATGCTAGATGCCTCGTGGTCTACCCACTAATATTTTTTCAATCAGCCAATGAGGGCTCGGCGTTCTGACATCATTACAACCCCTGTGCAAGAAGCAGATGAACTCGCCGATTGGTGTGTTGACCGCGTCCAAAAAAAAATGAAAGCCGTTTACAACTCCCTGTAATGCCGAATTGGAGCGCAGCTCTTGAGGTGGAGGAGGGAAGGGTACTGAGGGGAGGGTATACTCCTGCTCCCTCCTCCGCCAGGTCACGCGATCACGGAGGGGAGGGGGGGTCACATGACCTGACGGGGGTCACGTGACATAAGGGTCGCATGACCTGGGGGAGTCACATGACCTTCCGGTTACGGCGACGCCGACGCCGCTCAAGCCGGAAACGGGCGCCTAAGAGCTGCGCTCTAAAAGTGGTACCTCGAATCCCGCCTCACGACGTCACACAAGTGCCACGCTGTCGCCGGCCGCGATCCTGGCGGCGTCCCAGCAGCGGTGCTGGATGTGGCAGCCGCCCGTTCTCCTGCAGGTCGCTCTCCAGTGTGACAGTCCACGGAAGCTTGGACAGCCAGAAGTTGGGACGCCGCGACGACAGCGACACCCGCGTTCGCTCGTGCTTTTCGCCAGCATTTGTACCACCAACCGCCAGGATCGCAACATGCAGCAGCATGACACTCCGGTTTCTGTGACGTCATATGTTGCAACTTCGGGACCACTTTTGATCTGTGGGCAGCATAGGACGCTAAACACACCAGTTGAAGACGCGCTCCAAGTTCTCTTCGAAGGAACGCGTTAAAAAAGTGAGGAATTATTTAGGACGAAAAAATATCGGGAGCTGCCACTGCTCTACAAAATGACAGATCCCGAGTAACAAAAAAAGTGAGGCGTTACTGTCGAGCTGATGTTTACGTGTTCCTTTTGAATAGCAGTAACGAGTAAAGTATTCGATCACTTTAAGGACGAGTAACCAGTCACGGTGTTTAGTTCCTCTCTTTGGGTATCTTGTACTTGTCTGCTGGGGACGCGCTATGTCCTGAGTTTCTTAATTAAGCTCCCAGTGACTACATGTGTGGGACGAGTAATTGAAACTAACAATTGAAGGACGCTAAAAAGTAATTAAATTGAGATTACATCAAAAAACGTCAAAAAACAAAATCGCACTTGAAATTGTTTTATTTATTAAATTAATTTAGTGTACTACCCAAAAATATGCTCCCCAAGTTGCAGACAAGTCACGTGTCAAGACGCAGACAGTGGGAATCGTTTGTGGAAAGCCCTATGCCGCGTCCACATGAAGCAGCCACTCACAGGCGTTGTCACGACCGTTGCCGTTCCAATCGAGACTGTGCACCGAAGGCACCCTGTCTTCGCTCGAGCTGCCTTTGGGTGCACTAGTCTCACATTCACTTCCACGACCGTCTCGCTGGACTCGCACCCGACGCATTGTCTTTCACTGGCATCCCGTGGGGCTCCACCGAGTCGCACGACGAAGGCGACAGCGCGCCATTGTCCTCGAAGACCGCGTCAATTTGTTCGTCTTCTTTCGGGGTTTCCGCTAAAGGGCGGCTCATAGGCTAGACGCTGCGGTGAGCCTCTCGTACTTTTTCTTCAGCTCCTCTTTCTCGATCGGAGGCAGGAAGCAGGCGGCGATGGCTGCACGATTCTGCGTGGAGGGAAGACGGGCACAACTCAGACAGTCAGTCAGGGCTTTAGTAGCGACGCACGTGACCAGGAGTGTCACAGTGGTAGGCTTGAGTTTGGGAAATCTCAGCCGTTTTTCCACCCAATCGTTTTATCTTACGTCCTTCGAAGGGCGAGCAAACCAGTGTGACTCAGCTCGAGCGCGTAGCCTTGCCTTATGCTTACACGCCATTTTACCGCACAAGTCACGCACTAACGCTGGCTGATTCAGTGCAACGAAGAATGTCTTCACACTGAGATAGACAGACATGTAGGCGCCCTACTTCCCTGCCTCTCCGCGACTGGCCAAACCACGAGCATAAGAGCATTGTCAGATACTGTCAACTTCGACGGTGTTATTTTCAGAATGTGACGGCTCCTATAGCTTCCACTGTGCTTCTTAAACACGCCATCTATCTTGTCGTCGCCACTGATGATAAGTAGCCTGGGTAACAGCTCGTGACGTCAAGACGAGGCTAATCCTGTTCGTGACGTCACGGATGGAAACCATATGAGGGCGCCACCGAAACATCTCGGCGCCAATAGATACCTCGTTGAATACGAACGCCACTAGAGCAGTGCC
Source organism: Ixodes ricinus (assembly GCA_037355805.1). Classification (NCBI taxonomy): domain Eukaryota; kingdom Metazoa; phylum Arthropoda; class Arachnida; order Ixodida; family Ixodidae; genus Ixodes; species Ixodes ricinus. Next base: position 116,621 of record JAZHYW010017427.1, read on the forward strand.
ACCTAGAAGACAAGGTTCGCGCATGACGTCATCACGTGTGGATTCCGGACCCGCCCAAGCGGCAAACGCGCTGAAGATGGACGAGAGTGCGCCGCAAAGCGGCACACACGCGCTTGTGACGTCGACACCGGCTAGCGTAGCTCTCGTTGTGAGACGCTGCAATACGTGCTGACGGTGACGCTGACGCGAGCTAGGCGGAGCTGTGTGGGTGGCACTGTGGGGGAAGAGGTTCACGCCTTGTCTTTTAGGTGGTGTCTGTATAACCCGATAAAACGCGGGCGGAACTTACGGAGTTGAGGATGTCGCTGGGCAGAAGTCCCACTTTTAGGCAGAGCTGATACTCGTCGTCCACCTTGGTTTGCGTGATGGTCGGGTCGTCCGTGTTCAGGGAGTAGCTCGCATGGTCCCGCTTCAGCCTGCAGGGACGAACGCACGGCTCATTTTGGGCCCGCACCCCGCTCTCCGGGAAGGAAACGGACCATATGGCTCCGCTCCTGTCGACTTTATCGCGTCGGACACGAGATCGTTAGCCTCCCTGTTTCTTAGACCGCGAGGAGAGCTTAGGCGCCGATATCAGGACACTGAGCGCATCGACGCTTTGTAAAACACCCGGTGAGCCGTAGACGCCATTTGGTGCTGACGCTGAAAAAGCGTCGGGCAAAGCGCGCCCTTCATCCGAGAGAGTGGAAGGAACGCGCTCCGGCCAAGAAACCGGCGGGACATGCGTCGTGCTCGTGTGCAAGCCGGAACGAAGACACCCCACGAGTATGGTGCCTGGACCACGCCTCCGACCTGCGCGTTTACCGCCTCCTCGGAAGTGGACCTTAGAATTGAACCTGGTGACGTCACAAACGTGTATTGCCCCATCTCCCAAAAAAGGTCAGCCAGGTGGTTCATTCCCCCGGCCCGGTGATAGTTGCAGGGATGTAGAGGGAAAGAAATTGGGTATTTAAGTGGGAGAAGAAAGCATTGTCTCAGGCTAGGTGGCGCAAGCTACCGCCCGTTACAAAGGGCATAACCAATATCATCCATCCATTCATACATCCATGCCGTTGCCTGCCACGATCCTGGCGGTGTCGCATCAGTGGGGGCGGTGAATGCGGCAGACGCCTGTTCTGCTTGCAGCTCGCCCTCCAGCAAGACAGTCCACGGGACGCCGCGACGACAGCAACTCCCGCGCCCGCTCGCCTTTTTCGCCAACATTCTTACGATCAATCGCCTAGGATGGCGACATCCGACAGCATGAAGCATGACACGCCAGCTCCTGCGACACTATTTATTGCGACTTCGAGACCGCTTTCGACGCATGGGTGGGATAGGGCGCGGTGAATACGCCCAGTCTGGTACGCCTTCCATACACCGTATGCGGGAGCAGAACGCGGTAAATCCTGAGCGCTGACATAAGAGATATCGGCGTGGGACCTTTCGTCTAGATCATTCCATTAACACTATGCCCGAGGGCTTCCCGAAGCAGACCTGAGCAGCGGATGCTCCTCCCCGGCTTGACGGCGCCCGTCAGGTAACTGCTGGTCGGGCAGATCTCGAAGTGGATGCCCCTCTGGAGGGCCAGCTTGTAGGGGCCCCCGCCCTCCCGCAGAGCGCTGTAGCCGTGGCCGATGCGCTCGGTGCGCAGTTCCTCGATGACCCGCGTGATGTTGCTGGACGGGCCGGCCTCGCCGGCGTGCGCCGTTCGGTGCACTCCCAGCTCGGCCGCTTTCTGCGAGAACGCAGGAGACGTCGAATGCACATCCACGGGACATCCAGGAACCGTTGGGACCGCACTTGTACGTAACACGTTACTTGTTCCTAGTTACTGTTTGTGGTAACAAGGTAACAACCTGTAGTTACTTTTTTAAGAGATGGAACAAGGAAGGCATTTTTGTTACTTTTCAGTAAAGTGACGAGGCATGCTTAGTTACTCCGGGAGGGAAACTGTGTGGTACCAATGTTTAAGAGATGGAACAAGTAAGGTATTTTTACTTTTTAATAAGGTGACAAGGCATGCTTAGTTACTCCTGGAGGGGACCGTATACAACACAATTACCCAACCTAGTTCTTATTACAGCTGGCGCCTCTAATTTGCACGACAAGAAAACGCCAATCAAACCATAAAAAAGCATAGTAAAAGGACAAACAAAAAACTTCAGACTAGGGACGAAAAATGGGACAAGACAACACAGACTCTTGAGATGATGTTGTTTTCTCCCATTTTTTTTTGTCCTTAATCTCAAGGTTTTTTTTTTTTATTGGCTCATCTGCGCAATAACCCTTATTTCACACACAAAAACAACTTATCCGCAAAGTATATCAATATAGCCACAGTTATCCCCTAATGAACGCGTTATAAAAGAAATTTTAACGAGGGGAAATATTGGAAGCGGCGGGTGCCTTATAAAAATGACACATTCGGAGTAACGAACAAAAAAAAAAGCGCGTTAATGTTAAGCCGAGGTAACGCCGTTCGTTTTGAATAGCTGTAACGAGTAACGTACTTAATTAGGTTAATTACGTAGCTAATAACGCGAGGGACGCTGCCGCGCAGACTCGGAGGTAACGGTCCCCGTATAGTCCAGGGCGCGCCCTCACCTCGAAGGCTTTGATGACGGCAGGCGTGAGGATCTCCTCGCCTTCGGAGGCGGTCTGCTTGGGCTTGAAGACACCGCACACGTCAATGCCCACCACGCCTCTCTTCTGGAACTCCTGGCACAGGCCCAGCACCTCGGGGGCCCAGTCTGCACGGAGGCGTCGGGTCTTGGGTACGCGTCCGACCTAAAGCGATACCATCTAAAAGAAGGACTGCGCACCCCCCCCCCCACCCTCCTCCCCCCAAAACCAAATGAATCCACGCAGCACTGCCCAGCTTACGTCAGCATCACCCCCAGCGCGTCTTGGCGTCAAGCTTCAGCGCCGAGCTTCAGCGTCGATCTTCAGCATGTTTGCCGCTTGTGCCGGGTCGGGGATCCACTAACGGACGACGTAGTGCAAACGCCTTACCTCCCAGGTGGTGTTGCCTAAAGTCCCTCGATGAACATTCCCGTTCGGCGTTTCTTGCAAGTATGCCGTCGACCACTTGTGTGCGAGCGTGCGAGACACGTGTCACGAGATGGGTGTTGCGCCGGCATTTGCTTCCAGTGTTCGCGCACGGGACACGGGCCTCGTGCGCATGCCATATTTTGACGCTACGTGTAAAACGAACGCAACCAGGTACCAGGGGTTTCAGTTCGACCAACTCTTGTCTCCGTCATCCGCTTGGGGAGAGTCCGCGTCAACCGGGAAGCGTAGCGATTGGTGTACCAGAAAAAGCCTTCACGGGAGCCCATACTTGATTTCACTCGAATTCCGATCGCAGCCGACACAACGGACGGAGGGATCAAGCAGCGTCCATATGTTTGTCGTCAAGGCACTCGATGCCATTCTACGTTGGCTATCACCGGCTAAACCAATCACGAGCAAAACGCACGCACGCACAAAAGCGCAGGATCGTGGTACATTTACTGCGCGTGATTACTTTAATCGGGAGATAACGAACGCATAAAGACGACGATCGCCGTGTCGATACACTTCTGGCGTTGTTTGGTTGACTCAATTAGACGGCCCGTGTATGAGCTCCCGTAAGGAGCAGAGTCGCGCGTTCATCCATCTTGAAATCTGAAGTTATGCGGCAAAGCCACTCTTCACGCGTGCAGGAGCCGCACCATCGGTAGGCCGAGTGGATAGGACTAGTCTCCTTCCTCGGGTCCGTACGCGGTGGTACACCGATGCCGCCGTGGTTCCGCGAGTGTTCCGCGTCAGCCTCTGAGCGTCAGACGCCTGATGTCCTGAGTTGACAGCATTGAAAATAACGTACCCAATCGGGCCGGAATCAGATAAGACCTCGGGACCTCAAGTCGTTGACGTCGTAATGATCGGGTGGATGATATATGGATGATGTACGGCCTGTGCATGGATGATAGACGGCCTCCCGCGAAAGCAAAGAACATGAGCGCAGTTGACTAGTGGCTAGTGAGCGGCAAACTGAGCGGCCGTAACAAATGCTTTCCTGCATTCCACTAGATTTTTGTTTGTCACGTGATCGAATTCGGCGAATAGCGGCGCGGCGGTGCGTAAAAACAGACGCGTAACTCTGCCTCCCCTACGGGGAGCCTATCTAGGGACTCTAGGCTCAATCGGATAATCCTGCCGCCGGACTCAAGGTGGAACAAAGTATAGAGACGCGTTATTTTCTCTCCACTGGGCAGACATTTTCGAGCAGGCTGGAGATGGCAGAGATGTGACGTCAGAGAGCGTCTCTTTTAACACTCTGACCGGAGATAGAGGCCGCGGCAGCTCGGAACGCCGTTCGGCTTCCCCACGTAAGTTATCGTTTCGCGGGAAAGCCGATGCCTGAACCTTTCAGGGACAGCTCGGACGCGTTCTTCCCTTGCTACCTGTTCGTGCCTGCTTGAAAGGACAGTACACGCTACACTTCTCTTTTTATAAACTGTTGCAACGTAAAATATTTAAAAAAAACACTCTACTTCCAGCACGTACTGGTTGCTTTCTGTATGCTTTGGACACGCGGATTTTTCTCTCGCAAATCTTTCTTCGCAACGTACCATGCGGGTATAAACTGGGGGAGAGGAGGACACGATAGCATGCGGGGACGTCAAAACACCGAACTCCGATTGGAATTATTAGTGGGTAGAGGCAAAGCTAGCTGGCCTTTGCCTCTACCATAGCCTCCTATATACTGACAAAGCCTGGCAGATCGCCACGAGAAGCGGCCGCCGCAATGGAAAAGGTGGAGCGGCAGACAACGGATGAGAGGAGAGCCACGTGACTGGCGCCTCGCTGCGGCGAGACGCCGAAACACACTTCTCCCGAGCGAACAAGTGTGTTTCGGGTCCTCGCCGATGCAAAAGCTGCGCGCTGACGTCCAGGTTCCCCGAGAAATGGCTCTTGGATGCTCTGTGCTACCAGATCCTCGCGCTCCAAATCTGCGACCGGGCACTCTATGGCTCCGTCGTCGAACTGCCAGGCTTTGTGAGTATAGAGGAAGCTATGCCTCTACTCACCGTTCGAACGCGTTCAAATGCCGGCGTCCATCGTTTGGCGTTCCCGTTCGAACAGCGAATAGAGACAAAGGCAACCGGCTTTGTGCCTGCCTACTAAAATTTAGAGCGACAGCACGGCGCTTTGGCGTCTCCACCCGCTCTCGCATTCTCCTCTCTCTCAGTTTATGCCCGTATATAAATTCCAGAAACGGCGAGCTTCTGGCTGATGCCGTTCTTAGCGTTCGTGTCTACGAAGCGTGCTTTGCTCGCTTTCCGAAACGACGAGGATGCTCGAGCTGAGCTGTGAATTTGGCACGCTGGACTGCGGTTTTGCAGACATTTGGAATGGTGTACCGTGTATAGACGGTCTGTCATACGCTCGTAGAAAGTCGGCATTTTCGCATGCGCGAGTGTGAAGATTTGCCCGGCAGTTTGAATGCCATTGTGCGCAAATACTTTGATCGGCCACGATCTGACGCCAGCGGCTCATTTGTGGACAAAGACAGCGACGGGTTTGTCCACAAAACCGCAGCGGGACCATTTCCTCGGTATTCCCACATATCGCGATTCTCGTGAAGGTTGCGGTTTTCGAGGTGAGCGACCCATTCCGTCATGTTTGGCTACGGTGCCCGGAACGTGTCTCCGACTGGTGTGTTTGGTTCGGTGATAATAAACGTTTTGTAGGTGATAACTAGGATTCCGTGTTTTTGGAGTTCATTTTTCGCCGAATTCGGAGGGAGTTTATATTTCTTGCCGGATATTCGGAGCTTATCGGAGTTTATTTTTCTTCGATTCCGAATTCTCCGAAATTCGGAGCTTAAATTTTGCGGTGTTGTTTTCCTTTATCCGGGTGCAAACAAGTGCTATATTCATTAGAACGAGCTTGTATCAATGAATATTTCTTCGGCTTTATTTGGCGTTGGCGCCATTGCCATTGGCAGTACTAATTTGCCCCACGACAAACGTTGCAAACAAGTGTTGCTTCGATAAACGTCGAAACCTTAAAATCAATAAACTCCCGGAGGTAGTCGCTAGGAAGCTCGTATTCATCCCACCCTATCCATCAACCAACCACGCTGCTTCGCCGGGTGAAGTGGTAAAGGGTAAAATATAACAGCTTCAACTGCCCGCCCCCTCTTTCCCCTTCTATAAAATCTACTATGGTTCACGGCTGTCACTGTTACAAAGACACAACCCCTCCTCCCTCTAAGAAGCACAAATAGTATGGCCCAAACTGGAAACCAGTACAGTGACTTTTGTCGTGACTCGAAAGACCTGTTGTCCCGATAAACCTTGACGAGATAAGCGGTAAGGTTCCTTTTGTCAATGGTCCGTCCGAGCTTTGAAAGAAAACTGGGGTGACATTTTCTCAAGACCATTGACCCTGTGTCCTGTCCAAACTTAACAATAAACTACCGTCTTTTTTTTCTGCATTAGTGCATCGAAATTCGGAGTTTATTGGATAAATCTGAATTGACGAAATTTTTACCGGCGGGTGTTTCTCGGAGTTTTTCGGATTTATCCGAAAACACGGAACACTAGCACTGACTGATTGGCATTATCGTACCGTTGCGACGGCTGCTGTCGAACTTAAAGTGAAACGAAGTACTTTTCCTCTACTGAGCAGACATTTTCGAACAATTTGGAGATGGCAGAAGTAGTACGTAAGAGGGCATCTGGTTTGACACTGTGACTGCAAATAAAAAAAGCTGCGGCCACCCGGAACGCCGTTCGGCTTCCCCACACAAAGAGTGTTTCTGCGGAAAAGCCGACGCCAGAAACTCCCAGGGGCAGCTCGGCCGCGTTCATTTGCTTCTCTTTCTACCCGATAGTGCTTGCCTGAGAAGACAGTACAAGCGACACTTGTCTCTTTATAGACCCTTTCACTGTATTTACACTGGCGTTCAAATCGCAACCGAGAAGCGTGTTCATTCGTTTTCATCATCAAATGCTCGTGAAACTGCACTGAATCTTGAAGCAACCACTTCGCTTATGCGGTTCAAACCGCAAGTGTGAATGAGTCATTTTACGGTTTACCAACACGAGCTGCCGCTTGCGTCCCAATCAACTACCGGTCCCTTTATCTTTGCAAGCCTGCCGAGCTTGCTTATGTCACCAGTGCTAGAGAGCACGAATGCTGAACGGACAGCAAAGTGGGACATTTAACGAGGGCCTTCGGCTGTACAATTCAAAGTCGTAAAAAAAATTGAAAAATGTAAACAAACCTCGCACTTCGTGTCTTTTTTTTTTGTTGTTTTTTGGAGGGGGGGTTTCACTTGGAGAATTGGTTGTTCAACGTTTCATTGACATTTAGAGCAGCGACGTTAAGGTGGGGTTTGTTCATTCTTTTTATGAACCGGAAGTTCTCCGGGACGTCAAGACTAGAGCACCGCCTGGTGGCGTTTGTCCTAAAAAGTGTCTGTAGACTGCTGCAGCCTCAAATCTTTAAAAGGGTGTATAGACTGCAGCAGCCTCAAATCTCCAAAGAGATTTTCCCCTCCAGCACGCACTCGCTGCCTTCTGCCGTCCTTTGGACGCGCGTGATTACGACCGCCGAACGGTAGAAGGCTCGCACTAGAGGCGTAGCTTCTCGCGCAGATCTTATGCGTCAGGAAACTGAGGAGAGGAGGAGCCGAGAGCGCGGAGGAGACGGCAGAACGCCGAGCTATGGTTGGATAAAATAGTGGGTAGACGAAAAGCTAGCTGTCCTTTGTCTTCACTGCAGTCGTGGAACGCGTTAGAACTCGGAACGTCGATTCACAACCAACTCGCGCCTGCGTTATATTTGGGTTCAAAGACACCAACGCGAGTCCACGCGAGGTTTGTGTCTTCGATGACCAGCTGCTGCAGTATACGGCCCGTCAAGTGGTGAGCGACTGTTTCTGCCATCTCGCCATGGTGTCTCGAACGCGTCTCCAACTCCTGTGCTCAGCGCGACCCCAAACGTGTTCCCCCTATTTCCATCTGATGACGTCATACAAGTGTCACACTGTCGCCTGCCGCGATCCTGGCGGTGTGCCAGCAGCGGTGGTGGACGTGGCGGACGCCTGTTCTGCTGCAGGCTTGTTCCGCTTCAACAGTCAGGTGTGGAACTCCCCGAGGACAGCGACACTCGCGTTCGCTCGTTCTTTAGGCCGGAATTTCCAGCACCAACCGCCAGGACATCCGACGACATGAGACGCCGGCATCCCTGACGTCATTTGCTGCCACCTTGAGATCACTTTCGATGTGCGGGCGGTATTGGATCGCTAAACGCACCAGTCCAAGACGCGTTCCAGCAGTGCCACCGAGAAGACGAGTCCTGCGCCTCACCCGCCCCACCACTCACCAGACGTCATCGCTATAGTGAATCCCAGCAGCGCCGCCTGCCTCGCGTCAGGATCCTCGACAGCGCGCCTCGCAGCGTCTTACAACGAGCGCGACATTGGCACGCGGCGACGCCGAGACGGACGCGTGACTCTGGTCGAGCTTCAGCGTGTCTTGGGGCTGGTCGGGAGGAATCCACTAACGACGCGGTCACACTGATACTGCGTCGCACAAAAGACAGTCCACAGACAGTGTCCTGAAATGTGCTTCTTGCTTGTACGACGGCCCTGCTGCCGCCATACCAAAAACAAAATGCATTATAGGGGGAAACTGGATCGGTGTTTAGGTCCCAAGACTCGAATTTTTCTCTGAATTTGGCAGGTAACTGAATTGGTGTATAGGTCACGTGACGGCAATTTTTCCGCTAAATTTAGCTGAGAAACTAAATAAGTGTATAGGTCTCGTGATATCAATTTCCCCGCTAAATTTAGCGGGAAATGAACTGCTGGAAGGACGGACGGACCACAATTTGGGAGTAGCGTTAAAAAGCATTTCTCGCTTTAAAACAGTGTGCAGGCAGGTTCGAAGCAAGCACCCATGCTTCGAATACGGCATTGAGCACAGGCAACGAACACCGCGTCTTTTGGGTTAGCGGTGTGACTGCCGCTTAACGATGACGTCATGCGCAGGCCTCGTCTTCTAGCTGGTCCCAAGGCAAGGTCGTCCGCGCTGCTTACCAGGCATGTCCCTGAAGCAGGCGAGTACCAGGCGCAGCTTGACGTCGTACTCTTTCTCGGCCCTGCGGAAGCCCTCGAGGGCGGCCTCCACCACGTCCCGGGCCGTCTTCATGGTGCGCGGCGACCCGACGAGCGGCAGGCTCGTCTGCGAGCTGGCCAACATCTGCGGGAACAGCCGCATCTCGCTGTACAGCACGCCCTGCGATCCTTGGTCCACGCCGGCCTCGTACGCCACCCGCACCAGGGCGTCCCGGTCGCCCCTGTGGGGTACAGTCTAGAGTTTAGGAGAGCGAGCGAGTCGAAGCACCAAGAGCGTTTGCCATTGACGGATGGATGGATGAATACGGCTGGACCTTTTGAATTGGGCGGCGGCTCGAGCCACTTATAGCTTTTTGCCCATAAACCGTACCTGCGACGCCCCCTCGGGGACGACCACCCTGATTCGAAAGGGTTTTGGTGCAACTAAAAATAATATGGAGTTTTCGTAGATGGTTTTCGCCGTCCCGCAACGCTCTCCGCAACCCGCTACGATACCCGGAACTCTACAGTCAAGGCCATCGGCGCGCAGGCGCAGTGCCAGCTTCTTCACCGCGGAGGGCTTAGCGGGAGGGGAAACGTGGTCTACGAAGACTCCTACTAAATACAGTCGTGTCCCTTTAATATAGACCCCGTGAATGTGGATACCCAGCAATAGGGACGAAATGTTTTGCAACCAGTGGGTCGCCAGGCGACCCTGTCCCGTTAACACAGAAACCCGCAGTCTGGACTATAGGTGGCTACTTTAAGAACGAACTGGGAAAAAGTCTGTGTTTTGTCTCGGTATTGTGAACACCAGTTTTCAAAAATGGGTCCCAAATAGGTAAGAAAACATAGTAGTGAATCCAAGAGGTTACAGTGCACACCCCGTTGTTAGTTGCCGGTGCTGAGATAAGACCCGCACTACTTAAAAAACCTTACATCTCGTGAATTCTTTTGCTATATAAAACCTGATTGTGCCCTGCGCTTGCTAAACAATATTTGTGTTTTTGGCCTCGGATTTGTTATTATGGACGACTCACATTATGAACGATTTTTCTAAGGAACGGAGGCGTCCATATTAACGGTACACCTTTGTACAAACTGCTAAAGATGGTACAAAGCAGCCGATGTACCAACTGCGGTAAGGAGGGGGGGGGGGGGGGGGCGTCGGATGAATTCATTATTTTCCACACGGCAGAGCCAAGGAACCAATACCACCTCGAAGACAAGACCTGAGCATGACGTCACTGTTAGAGGGACCCTCCACCAAATTGCAAGTACGCTGAGGATCGACGCGTCCTAGCGAAGAACCTAGATTTAAGACAGGGAACAACTTGAATTGTGAAGTGTGTTTGCAATTTAATGGCGGATACTTCGTGCCAACGTTTGATAAATAAACTCGGTCGTGGAACGGCCCATAGACTCTGCTTCTACGTGCGGTAAACCCATCTTCACCGAGTGGTCGCCTTCCATAATCCGAAGCGCTACCATTTTGGGGACGGACGGATTTTATACGAGTAATAACTACAGTTCACACTACAGAATGTACGGGTTTTGGAGCGCAGCGTCTGGGTGGCGTTTCACCGTAGCCTCCCCGAGGAAGGAAGTTCAATTTGCCCGGGCCTTGTCTTCGATACAAGCAGAAAACTCGCGCCCGTTGCGGATTATCTGCTGGCTTCTTCACCCGTCCCTGATTCTTAGCGACTCCAGCGAAATTGACGGTCCCTGGCGGCTAGAACAAAAACATTGTGGCGGCAGGTTCCCTCACGAGCCTCCTGGAGCGAATCAGATATTCGCAGCACCCGGTGGTCTAAAAACGTATCCTTAAAAGTAGGTTCAAAAATACGCGAAATAAGAGATCGCCAATAGGTGGCAGAAGTCGGCGGCAGCGGAGCGGCTCTCACACGATGGTCCTGAGGAACACCGGCATCTCTTTGAGGTAGTTCTGCAGCGTGGAGCCCTGCGCGGGTTTGGTCTTCCTGATCAGGTCCGCTAAGCTCGCGTAGCCAAGGTTCATCTTCTTGGCCCTGCGAAGAAAAACGACAAGGTCAGCCCGGGATCGGTGTCGATTGCACGGAAATAAACACAAAACTTCCTCCCCAAAAGCTTAACTTTTTTTTTAGGTGTCCGAATAGAACACGTAGGTCCCGCAAGAAACGTTCTCCGAAAAATAAAATAGCGCAATGTCTGGGTCACCAGACTCATTAGGAGCATTTCGACAGGCTTCTGTTTGGTTTTATAAGAGTTTAAAAGCGCGAAAACAAAAAGACACAAAGACAAAAAAGGAACAAATACAGCATGGACGGACGCTTCAACTACTTTAATCCAGACGATCAAACAGACCGTCGCTCAGCGCACACGCGCCATCACTCCTGCGATGTGCACTGGGCGATGGTCTGTACGATTAGGTTAAATTGAATTATTTGAAAGTTAGCGCCCGTTCATGCTGTGCGTATACCCTCTTCGTTTTTGTGTCTTCGCTTTCAAACCTTTTAATGTGGGGTGAACGAACTAGCTCAGCCTAAAGTGTTCCCCCCATCTGACGTCAAGTTTTCCGTGTTGCCAGTAGAACATCTCAGCCTCTCACACCAAATTTAAAAATTCAATAACTTCGAGAAAAAATAATTAAAAAATAGCTTTCAGCCTTGCCACTCTGGTGAAGAAGGAAGACCAGCGGAGCTGTACAATGGAAAGTAATGGCCGGCTGCAAGTCGGCAAGCCAGAGTGAAAAGGGTGCCGCCATCTATGACCGACGGCGGCAGCCAGATCTGTGGCTTGCCGCCGTCACTCATAGATGGCGGTAGGTGTCCAGAGTTCGGTGTCTTCATTTCTTTGCAGGGGACACGATCCTGGGGAAACTAGCCCTTAACAGCTCCGCTGCTAAAACCATCATTGTGACTCCGAACTTGTTCAGATCTGTCTATGATTGTGTTGAGCCAAGTTTGAGGCAAATTGGTGGCTATTAAAATTGCGTTAGGGCGCTGCATTTTGTCGAGAGTTCGCTGCGCTGCACGCTGGAGGCTTTTGACGATGTCAAAATGTGACACCCACCAGTTAGGTGGTCACATTTTCTTTTGGTAACTAGGTGCTCCGATACCCACTCTACGCTTAGTCGTTTCCTTGGTGTGTCGTCTTAAATGTTTAAATAATTCTTTAAGGTGATGAAGCGACCGGGCAAAAAGTACCTAAATTACTTCTAAAAGTCGTTGCTCCAAAGGACACTTCACAGAGCTGAAATGTTCAGCACTGTAGGTGTTTGCCACAAACAGCAGGCAATCTTCCGGTGGCGTATTTTTGTGTTTTGCGTTTCACCGCTTGAAACCGTTATTTTTTTATTCTGTTTTTACATGAAGCATTTTTTACTCCTGTATTTATCTCTAGCAAAACAAAAAAATACCCCGGGAATATTGCCAAAAGTATAAACAGACAAAAAAACATGGTTAGATAGTTGTTTTTTCTAGTCTCCGCCTATTCTCATGTATATGTCGAACTTGTAGTAAAAGGTACGAATCAGTGTGATCAAAATAATATTTTTTTTCCTTCGTCTACTTTTGAGGTCCGCTATAACGATGATCTTCTATTTTAGCGCTGATAATGTGAATGCGAACAAAATAATATGCGTGCAAAGGGTTGAACGACGCCGGGCACACATATATGACGACGACGAACACCGTTCCTGCAAGAGCAAGGGGCGCAGGGCTTCACAAACTCTGTTTTCATGATGAAAAACAGCGCGAAAGCAAAGGACACAGAGGAGAAATACATGCAGAACAAGTGCCTGGTCCTGTATGTATTTCTCTCCTCTGTGTCCTTGTGTTTCGCGCTGTTTTCATCATGAACGTTTACCAACTAGCCCAACTGTCCATTCTTGTAAATCTGTCTTCCTGTTCGAAAACGGTAATGTTCTAGTTCCACTGGACTAGAGCGGCAAACAAAAATCAACACCCACAAACCTCAAGATGCGTGCAAAATGCACGCGAAGGTACAGCATACCTTCTGCACTCTTAGTGCAACCCTCGTGTTTACTCAACACCTAGATGAGAGACCGCAGTGCTTGATTTCCTACGTCATTGTTCGGCTTGAACTCGTGTTCTCTCTGATTGAACACGAGCGGAATGGTCATTTGGGCACGTTGGCATGAGTTCATCGTGAAAAACAGCGCGAAAGAGACAAGGACAAAAAATAAAAGACGTTTACAATTCCCTGTAATGCCGAATTAGAGCGCAGCTCTTGAGGACGAGGAGGGGAGGATACGGAGAGGAGGGTATCCTCCCGTCCTCCTCCTCTCCTCCTCCCCTTCCCTCCTGTGACGTCACTCGTGACCCTGGTGACGTCACTCGTGACCTTCGTTGAGGCCTTCACGAGTGACCTTCGAGACGTCGCTCGTGGCCCTAGTGACCCTCGTGACGTCACACGTGACGTCACGTGTGACTGTCATTATGGGAAACGTCCCGCCAATGCAACGCGCGGTTACGCTGACGGCGACGCCGCTCAAGCCGGAAACGAGCGCCTAAAGGCTGAACTCCATGGGACGAATATGCTGCGAATAACCGACGAATTTTGCCCGGCGGCTTTTGTTCCTGCGCGTGGAACCAACACAGTGGCTGCTACGTCGCGCGTAAAGCGAAAGCGTGCCGTCGGGCGGCGTTCGCCAGTTATTCGTCACATAATTCGTCCCATGGAGTTCAGCCTTCAAGAGCTGCGCTCTAAATGGAAAGGACCACACACAGGACAAGCGCTGACTATACTCCGTTTCACCTTATGTTGTACCGCAGACAAGGCTAGAAGCGCGAGCTCATAGCGTTGGGAGCTACTCTTAACGCACGAGAGCTTGTGCTGCCGAGATGTGCCCCTAAAGGAAGGAGTTCGCGCTTGTAGCCTTTCCTGCGGTACATCATAAGGTGAAACAGAGTATAGCAACTGATGTTTTATTGGAATATGTAGATAGCACTATGCTCGCTCAGGCGTAGGGCGCACCGTGGATTTTTGCACTTCTTTATTCTTCGTTTTCCACTCCACGTGCTAGCCAAGACTCCAGAAAGTGAATCTCACTGCTCGTTAGAGTCAGTGGAGGTTGGCTCACGCAAGATGTCTGTTTCTTGTTATGTAATGGGTGTCCTTCATTTCTCTACACGTTTGGTCTTGGTGTTTACACAATACGGTGGTGTTGGGAAACCGCGGTTCGCACCCGCAATCTCTACAGCGCATCGCTAAATGCGAGTATGCGCGGCCCCTTGCAATGAGCTTTAGTGTTCCCTCTGTCGGATGTTCAGGCATCGCCATGTTTGCCCAATGTAGGAGCGCTCGCACCAAAGAGGGATCATGTAGATGGTGCCTTTTGCGCAGGTGGCGAATCTGATACGGTGCTTTATGTTGCTGCTGTTACGATCCGCTCGCTTCTCTTTTTGCCTGTACGTCGGTTCACCACGGAGCAAAATCGGCCTAGTTTGGTGCGGGCAAAGAGAATCGAGCGGATCGAAAACAGCTGCAGCATCAAGCACCGCATCAAATTCGCCACCTGCGTAAAAGGCACCATCTACATGATCCCTTTTTCGTGCGGGCGCTCCTACATTGGGAAAACATGAGCGATGCCTGAACATCCGACTGAGAGAACACCAAAGCTCGTTGCAAGGACCGCATACTCGGATTTAGCGATGCACCGTTGAGATTGCGGGTGCGAACATCGGTTCTCCAACACCACTGTATTGTCTAAACACCAAGACTAAACGTGTAGAGAAATAAAGGAAACCTATTACATAACAAAAAAAAGACCATCTTGCGTGAGCCAACCTTCACTGACTCTAACGAACAGTGAGATTCATTTTGTGGATCTTGGTTAGCACGTGGAGTTGGAAACGAAGAAGAAAGATGTGCAAATCATTGCCTATGCCTGAGCGAACATAATGCCATCTACACATTCCAATAAAACATCAGTTGTTAGTCAGCGCTTGTCCTGTGTAGTCCTTCCTTTTGTCCTTGTCCCTTTCGCGCTGTTTTTCACGATTGAACCCGAGTCCCAGCCGAACACTGACGTCACACTCGTGTCCAATCCGCGTCCCGCGTTCGCGTCTTTTCGGTGACGTCGGAAACTCGGCACTGCGGCCTTGTCTTACAAACTCCGAATCACTCCAAGTCCGCCCACAGCTGACGCTACAGTTCGATGGCAGCCAATCAAGCGGCACCAACAGTGCATCGTCACGGCGTTCATCGCCTTTACGTGTTTTCAATCACTGGCTAAACCAATCACGCGCAAAAGACAAACAAAACGCAGATCGACGTCACAGTTAGTGCGCGTGATTGGTTCATTTGGCGACAGAAAACGCACAAAGACGATGAGCACCGCGACGATGCGCTTCAGGCGCTGTTTGATTGGCGCCGTCAGATCTGACTGCGCACGGACTTAAAGTGAAACGGACTATGCAATGCGCAAGTTCGTCTGCTTGTTTTGCAGGGGTTGCGGTGACGTCAGAAAGACGCCGAGCTCTGATTGGCTCTGATTGAAGGATAGTGGGTAGACCTCGAAGCAAGCTGCCTTCGAGGTCTACCCACTATCCTTCAATCAGAGCCAATCAGAGCTCGGCGTTCTGACGCCACCACAACCCCTGCAAAAGAAGCAGACGAACTTGCGATCAGCATAGGAAGCGCTGGCGTACTTCACACGCACCGAGAGACTGTAAGCCTGCCAAAGGTATGCCCTATGGAGTGCTTGCTGCACGTGTTTGAGGTTGGTCGGTGTCGGCTCTTTCTGTTTGTCGCTCGGGTGGAACTCGGGCATAAGCAACATCATCTAGCAATAATGGAGGCCTCCGAACGCCCCGCTCTTCCTCCATGGTACGTCATCGCAGTCGGGTGGTGCCAACTCGGCAATTGGATCCGAGGCCGAGCGCCCTTCGACGCGTTGATTGGACACGAGGATCAGCCGAGCACTGACGCAGCATTCGTATCCAATCTGCGTCTTCGCTCAATCTCACTGTGATGACGCCAAGATGCTAGTGCACGGGCTTTGATTATTCTACAGGGTGTCTCAAATAGCGGCAAGGCCCTTTAAGTTGACCGCGAAAATCGGTTTCTTAACCTATCGCGCTACGATTTTGTGCAGCGTTGCCCACAGGTGGTGCATTTTTTTTGGTAAAATTTGCAAAGAACGAACTTACCCGAGGAAAAAGTTAGAAATAGGGCAGTCCTAGCTATCGTTTGAAGAACGGTGGCTTCGCTGCGTTTCCATAGGAGTTAAGCATTTGTCTTTTTTTTCTTTTTTTAGGTAAGCTCGTTTTTTGCAAATTTTATAGAAAATATTCACCACCTGTGGGCAACGCTGCACAAAATCCTTGCGCGATAGGTTAAGAAACCGATTCTTGCGGTCGATTTAAAGTGCCTGGCCGCTAATTGAAACACCCTGTAGGTGGTGTTGGCATAAGGGGACACTAAACAGCGAGGCACTTAACTGAGCCAGTTCCCAGATGGTGCTATGTCGCAAATGGCCGTCCAGGTGCGTATGAAGCTGAATCTGCGGATAAGGGTAAAAATAAAAACATATGATGTACGGTGTCAACGCCCAACTTTTCAGTATTCACTGAACCGTAAAGCTGCCCTAAACTACTCTACACTTTAAGAAGCCTGGAGCGTCTGCTGTCATGCAAAGCATTTGGAAGAGCCAGTAGCTGCAATCTACGGGGGACTCTTGGCACGGAGGGCTCTCGGCGAATGACGGGTCCGGTAATATGTTTAGACAGCGAGAAAACGGTCTGCGCTGTGGCACTAGAGCGCGGTGAAACGTCATCCACAATGCCACAAATGCAGAATTTCTTTTTTTAGCGTTGAAACGTTTTTTGATTAGTTGCTCCAGATTTCGTGAAGCCGCATTTCGTGAAGCTCCATTTCGTGAAGCCGTGACCTGTGACGTCCCACAATGCAACGCGCGCGGTGTTGCATTATGGGACGGCACAGATCGTACGCACCATTTCAGTTTCTCCGCTGAATTTTGCGGGGAAGTTGAATTGGTGCATAGGTCACGCGACATCATGTCACGTGATGTCAAGTTTCCCGCAAAATTTAGCGGGAAAATTAACGTCGCGTGATCTACAGAGCAATTCTGTTTTCCCGCTATATTCAGCGGGGAAATTGACGTCACGTGACCTGATGTCAGGTGATGCTTGAATGTTTCACTTGTGCAGCACAACTGCCCAGAAAATTGCCGTGCAATTTCATTAAATATAGTATGAGCCCCGTCACTCGTCGAGCTCCTTTGCAGATTGCAGCAATTGGAGCGCTTGGAGCGATTGCAGCGATAGACCTATTGCTACATTACCCAGGCATCAAGAAGCGTGTAGGGATATAGCCTCCTATATACTAACAAAGCCTGGCAGATCGCCGCGAGACGCGGCCGCCAAAATTGAAAAGGTAGACCGGCGGACAACGGATGAGAGGAGAGCCAGGTGACGGGCGCCTCGCTGCGGCGAGACGCCGAAACACACTTCTCCCGTGCGATGGAATGTCCGCTCGTGCTCCTCGCGTTCCTCGCGCTACCACTTCCCTTCTCGTCGGGTTTGAAAACCATGTTTGGGGTCCTCGCCGCTGCAAAAGCTGTGCGCTGACGTCCAGGTTCCCCGAGAAATGCTCTGTGCTACCAGATCTTCGCGCTCCAAATCTGCGACCGGGCACTCTATGGCTCCGTCGTCGAACTGCCAGGCTTTGTGAGTATAGAGGAGGCTATGGCAGGGAACGTAGTTACACGTGCTGCACTCGCTCGCCTTACCTGTACTAAATATTTTAAAGAAATCATAACAAAAAGGCGTTTGCGGACGCACGTGCGAACCACCACTTGTTTTAGATTTTTGCTTTAAAGAAAATGCTACTGCCAACGCCAGCGCGCGCAGCGCGTCTAACTACGTTCCCAGCATGCTTCTTGATGCTTGGGTAATTTAGCAGTATGTCCATTGGGGCAAGAGCGAAAGCTCGCGCTGCAGGACCCAGTGATCCTGACTCGATCCCCACCCTTGCCCGTTTCGATCTGGATGAGCTTCGTTCCGGTGCGCGGCCATGTATCACTATACCGCGTGATGCACCGTCTATAAGACCCCAGGCTCGCGGTGGATACTGCACTGGCTAAATTTCTCGCCTACGGCGGAGAGACCGGACGGCTCTTGGGGCCGACTAACTTGCGGCTGTCTAAACAAAAACACAACGCAATTGTGATTACCTTGTACCTGGGCAGCATCTTGGCTGGAGTGCGCTACGGGGCCGCGACGGACGGGCCGAGGCGACGGACGGCGGGCGGCTGCAATCCGAGCGGCGACGTGCACGGCAACACACACCGTACTCCTCGGAGGCCGGCAACGATCCACCGGTCACGGGCGCTCGCGGCTTCTTTCTTCTCTTCTTTCTTAAACCACATATATCACGAATCTTACTCAAGCAACGTTCGGGACGCGAGAAAATATGTAAAAAAGCAAAAGCTGTTTTGTATCTTTTTCTTTGCGTTTCTGCGTGGCGATTGCAGAGGCTTCGTTCGTTCACATGCAATTCATTCGAACCCCATACGCAGCGGAAGCTTCTAGCATGACGGGTGCCTACTCTCAACGCAATAAATAAATTATTAAAAAAAGGAATCGAGGTTCGAGTATGGAATACATGGTGGAATACGATACCCATCCTAACGTAAAGCACCGAGAAAAAAAATAAAAAGCTACAAAGCGACAACGAGAGGCTTTAGCCGGTGGTTTCGATTGCACGAGCGTTCGCAACTTTCGGTGCCACTCTAGAAGAAGTGAAGAGCGCGCGTGCACAGCTTTCATCGGCGCTCGAAGTGTGCAAGCGCACGAGCGCCCACGTATTTGACTTTTTTGCCACACGAAGCTGTCCCCAAGTAGAGAAAAGAAAAGCTGCGCCTTCCTGCCCCTCTTCACCTTTCCCCGTGTCCCCAACGCCATCATTGTGGGATCCACGCAACGTCACGAGCTTGCGTCATCATCGCCGACAGCGCGTTTTGCAGCGTTTCACAACGAGCGCAAGCGGTGACGCCAAGACGGACGCGTCAGCCACTTGGGAGGGTCCACTGACGATGACGTCATGTGCAGGCCTTGTCTTCTAGCCGGTATTTTGAGCCGAGGTATTAAAAGCCACATGTTCAGTTTATAATAAGGTGAAAGGGAGTAAGAGAACTGTGCGGGTAAAAGAACGTACTAGGTAGGGGTCAACTATTTCGGGCTACATTGTCAAAGCAGTGTTCCAACTCTGGCAAAGCTAGTTCCGAGTGCGCGTGCGAATTTATTGGTTTATTTAATTTATCTCTCGGATACTGCCCACCGTACACTCTGGAAATAAAATCTGGTCGTAAAAGAACTCTTAGGGGATTAAAAGGTTAAAAGCGCGAACAAAACAAGGAAAGTAAAGGCACAAGGACGACAAGACAAGCGCGAACTCCCGCTTCTCCTGTCGTCTTTGTGTCTTTATTATCCTCGTTTCGTTCGCGCTTTTAACTTTTAATTCGGTACGAACCAACTCGCCCAAACCGAAGTTTCAATGAACTCTTAGCGATTCTTTGGCTTGACGATATTTTGCACCCTAAAAGGGTCTTTAAAGCACCCTCCTAAAACGGGGCTTAGTGAAACATCCTATAAGAGGTGCTTTTAAGCTCCTTTTTTCATTCGAAATCAATCAATCAATCAATCCTTTATTTCCCATCAGAGTTCTTCATCACTCAGTTGCCTTTCTAGTGCGACAGGGGGCGATAGTACTTGAGGTGAAACAGTTATTCACGAGCTGAAAGAGTTCTTGGGGTGTCGAAAAACCATCGAAAGACTGATTTGTTTTTTTTTTGTACTACAAATGTTATTGATGGAACCACACATATTTTGACTATTTACAGCATCCGTGGTTAGAAAGTTCCAGTGATCGATACATTTAACAAAAGAAAAAATTTTCCAAATAGTCTGCAGTAAAGCGATAAGGTACAATAAATGGGGATGTTTCGTTCCAGCTGAGTTATTGAAGTTTGCGTGTGTACCATATTTTCGAGTATCAATAGTATAAATAAATAAATTAATAAATAAGGTGATCAGCATGTAGAAATTTCAAAAACAATTTAATTCGAGTCAACATAATCCTGGTACTTACGGGCAGAAGGTTCGCCTGGGACGTTATTAGGGAGACAGTCTGTGGATCGATAGCGATTGAAAATAAATCGCGCAGCTTTACTTTGTATGCGTTCTATTTTGTAGATGGTTTGTTGCGTGAATGGTTCCCAAACTGGGCTTGCATATTCAAGGGCTGGTAATATCAGTGACTTATATCATATGCTCTTAATTTGAGCTTTGGACCGGCAAATTCCAACTTCCGTCTAAGTGTCCAAAGTTCTTCTAGCGTTTTATTGTAAACATTTTTATATGTGCATTCCCGTTCAGATTTGATAAAAAAATAAAAAAACGTCCAGGTAGTTGTATTTTTGCACGACCACCTAGGCGTTTTGTTTTTGTTCATTTTCATTTGCCATTCGTCACACTGGCTTGTCAATCTCTGTAAATGCTAGTTTAATTTTCTCTGTTCACATGACTTCAGTATTTCTGAAGATATAATTGTATTATTGGCAAAGTGTTTAATTTTAATACCCTTTTGAAATCCTCGGCTTATTTCACTGATATAAAGGATGAATAGCAGCGGCTCAAGAAATGACACCTGAGGTCCTCCTGACATAACGGATCAACTTTTCTGGCATTGAACTATTCAACTGCACAAACTGCTCTCTACCAACAAGATATGCTTCCAGCCAGGTCAGAGCTTGATCATTGTTAGGAACATACTTGAGTTCATGAAGTAGCTTTGGATGAGAAACCCGCTCAAAGGCCTTGGCTAAATACAAGAACACCACATCTATTTGTCCTCCCTTGTCGCATGGACTTAGGTCGTGGTTTACTTCTATTAAGTGTGTTGAGTGCACTCTTCCAAAACCACATTGATCATTTCCTAGACGGCTATTTTCATCAGAAAAAAAAGTTATGATGTGTTTGGCGATGACGTGTTCAAGGATTTTGCAACTAGCAAATGAGATTGAACGATATAGTTTTGTATATTTGTTGTTTGTCCCGAATTTTCTATTAGAACTATTTTTCGAGAATTCCAGACAGGTGGAAGACTCCCAGAAGTTAGTGATTTTCCGTATATAGTGCCTAAAAAAGAAAAACACCACTCTGCCTACTTTTTTTTTAAGAATATATTTGGGACTTTATCAGCGCCAGGCCACTTTTAGACATCTAAGTTTAGAAGCAAATAAAAAATGCCCTATTGATCAATCCAAATATCATCAATACCTGCATTTGGTGATATGTGTATGTAATAATGTAGAGTGATTCCATTATCACGCGTAAAAAAGATTAAAAGTAACTATTAAAAACAGTGTGCCAATTTGCTTTAATCGCTGCCGATTTTATCGTCAACAACAAAGCTAAAAATGTCTTCTATGCTTCGTTGACTTTTATTACATATCTTTTTCTTTTTTTTTGGGGGGGGAGGGGCTGGCAGTGCTTTTATTTTAGCGCGCTGGTCGGGCGATTTATTTAAACGTAACAATTTTTCTTCGCGCGTACTTATGCGTTTCATGACGACGCAAGGCGTACGCCACGAGTGCTCTCGAAGTAGCACGTATGCTGCCGGCAACTGGGGACTGGTCTTGGACTACCGCCGCTGACCAACGTTGGCCTTGACAGTGTAGCTAACAAAATGGATTGACACCTGACGTATACAACGCGGAGGCGCTGCCGACGGTCACTGTGCATGCGCTGACCGGTAACTTCACGAGAATCCGGAGTTCTGCGAATACGCGGCCGCCCTGGTGTGGCAAACGCATTTTGTCGCTCAGGCGGCGTATAACAGTCTATACGGTCAGTATACGGTTTGTTCATCTGGATACTTTCGATTCTTTCCTCTTCAGAGACCACGCAATGTGAGATGGAAATTTTCCAAACCAGCGAAAGAATATACACTTAGAGGGACGACACAGACACGTTCTGCATGGTATTCCTAAACGCCATTCGGACCTAAAAAAAAGATTGATTGTATGTGTAATTTAATGAACGGAGTGCATTGAAACTTTTCACAAACATGTCTTCAGGCGCTGCATTAATTATACTCAAAATTTCACGAGGGTCGTCGGTTTCACAAAAACAAAATTAAACCTAAAAACTCTTTTTGTTTTTTTCTATGTACGCGAAGGAAAACGGTAAAAACCGTCCGGTTTTTACGCTGCAACTCGCATATAGTACCCCATACACGCTCGGATCTACTAGAACTGCTTTCAGGTTTTCATCTAGAAGCTTTGACGTTTTAGGCTTCATTTTGGAGCATCTGAGTGGACTCAAAACTTTAACACTATTAATTGCCACACTTTAATCAAGAAATTAATCGAATAATTAATCGATTAATCGGTTTCGTGAGTTCCCATGCATAATAGCTTTTTTTTAATTTAAATTTCTAATTTTTTGCCTATGATATATATATGTGATAAACGGCGCAATACACAATTTTTGAATTTTGAATCAGCCTTGAAGTGTAGTTGAAAGCCGTCAAAAGACACCACTGTTCCCAAATTATCACTTTAGCTGCAGAGGCAAAGAGGTTCGGTGATGTTCTCCGGCAATAGCGAACTCCCTTGAATGTTCACAACAGTCTCTGCTGCGCTAAACGGGCACTCACACCGCGTTCAAGTGGCTGATACACGTATGACCTTCTACACATGTTTAGAGTCACTACAAATCTCACCCCTACAGTTTACTTTAGAAGAAAAAAAATCGCCTAACGTCCGCGTTTGCGTAATGAAAGCGTTGAATTATTACTGTTTTGTGTTTGTTCAATTTTAACCCATTAACAGGTTAAAAAAAGCGAATCGCGATTAAATCAGTAATCGAATAATCGGTAGGCTAATCGATGAAGTGCCACAGCCTTAGTTTTTACCGTTTTCCTCACCGTGCATATTTTTTAATATAATTTACATTTACGAAATTTGAGTATGATAAATTAACCACCTAAAGGATACCTTTCTGAAAGGTTTCATCTCACTCAGTTCATTAGTTTATTTATACATTTATTTTTAACGCCG
Source organism: Ixodes ricinus (assembly GCA_037355805.1). Lineage (NCBI taxonomy): Eukaryota > Metazoa > Arthropoda > Arachnida > Ixodida > Ixodidae > Ixodes > Ixodes ricinus. Next base: position 139,804 of record JAZHYW010017427.1, read on the forward strand.
GAGTAGCGTTTTGCGTAAACATCTTGTAAGCGCGCCGCAGCTCAGAGAACGTCGAGCTAGAGCACTATACGCGGCACAACCCGGGTTTCGATCCGACGCTTGGCTAAAAGAGGCAGCATCTCTCGGCAGAAGCTGGACTGCTACAGTCTGTGGTAAAGTCGGCGGTTTTTATTCTCGTGTGCGATACGAGAGAGAGAGAGAGAGAGAGAAAGCTTTATAAGAGAGAGAGGGAGAGAAAGGGTTATAAAACTACGGGAGTGATAGCTAGGAAAGTATCGACAGAGCTCGCAGGGATTGCAGAAGATGAAGGAGGGCAACGGATGCTTTCCCACTCAACGAGCAACGGATCTGGATGTCGGACTACAATGCACGCACATCGGCGTTAACAAAAAGAACACAATCTTATCACCTCGCTTTGACAGATACCGTAAAAAGAAAGAAACTAAAACGGAAAGTTATCGCCGGTTTGGCTTTGGTGAGGCGGAAATGCAAAGCAGCGGTGCACACTCACTTGCACGTCCGTCGTCTGCCCGAATCGACGCGTCGTCTGCGAAGCCTCATCCGGGCTGCTATGGCGTGGCCGCGTGTGGCGGTTGCCGGGGTAACGCTCACCGCTGCTCCTGCTGCCGTAGATGACGATTTCGCGTCCACGTGATCTGAGGTAGAGGAGCGGAAAGGAGGAGAGCTTTCGAAATGCTCTTCTCTCCGCGTAAAAATGAAATAATAATAAAAAAAAGTCTGCGCACAGCCGTTGCTTGCGACTCGCTGTTTTAGCGAAACACTTTACGAATGAGTCGCTTCAGAAACATCTGGATGACAGTGTTGCACGTAATCGTCCCAGTTTCTCTTTTATGTATTGGATGGAGACAACCGCCACTACACTCTAAGTAAATTGCCGCTTACTTGGGCTCAACTTTCTCCCAGCTACATGCGGCCGTGTTGGCCCTTTTCACCCCAAAATGAAAAGCAGAATAAAAAATATATATATCGTGTGTTTTCCCGTTTCTTTTTTTTTTTTTTTTCTATGTAGCAGAAACATTTAGAGTTCCAGGACCCTGTCTCACCCTCAAGGACAAAAGCGAGGATGTCCTACGGTTCCAGACGCTTCTTCTCCATCAAAAAGAAAAAGAAAATCCGGGAAAACGCACGATACTTCCTATCCGGCCTTTTCATTTCCGGGGAGAAAGGCGCCGACACCACCACCCGTAGCCGGGAGAAAGTTGATCCCTAATAACCGGCATTTTCCGTAGACTGTACTCGGGGACAGCCGGAGCCAATAGACAAGCTGCGCTTCGGAGCAATGACACTCCGACCATCTTGGTGCTCAACATTATTCTTGCCAGTTATCCAAGCCTATACTCCGTTGTAACTCAAGAAGGTAGGGCGATGTTAAAACGGGCCGGGAGGAGGAAGCAGACGGAACGCTGGAGAAGGAAAGGGGAAACCTCCTTTCCTCTTTAGCGTTCCGTCTGCTTCCTCCTCTCCGGCCATTCTTACCCTCGCCCTACCTTCTTGAGTTGCAACTTCTTGACTTGTTTCAAAATTACCCAGCGGAAAGAAATCAAGTAGTACAATTAGGCCTAAGAACAGCGAGGCAACTGAAGTTAAACAAGAAGTACCTCAAAGCATATACGAAACGTTTTTGTATTTTTTTTACAGTGTTTTTCCTTGTATGTTTTCCTATCTTTCTCTTTTTTTTCCTTGCACTGATTATAATAAGTAGGGTGCAGAGTACAGTTGCACTTCCTCCCTAAACTAATAATACCCTTCCGAGCTATTGTTTGTCAAGTGTCCGTCGTAGCTTAGGAACGCTTCTAGACCGGAGGTAATTGTAGTATACGTGTGCATGTGTAGCTTGTGGTTTCCTTCGCTCGTCAAAAGGGACGAAAGTGTTCCGTTTGTCCGCACGTCTGAATTAAACGGGCGTGGTTACCGTATATCCCCGAACACTTCTTTTGTCACCAGAACATGGCGACATGGTTACCCACTGTAGATGAGAAATTTAGCCAGTGCGGTACAACCGCAGGCCTGGGCTCTTGAACGTCCATCACGCAAGAGTGGTACACGACCGCACGCCAGTACGGTGCTCACCCAGATTGAAACGGGCCGGGGTTGGGAGTGAACCCAGGATTCATTTGTCGAAACTTCCAGGACATCGTCGTCTCTGCGCAAAATAGGAGAAAAAAATAAGAAAAAAAACAGAAGAAAGAAGGCTTCGTCAAGTGTAAATCGCACCGGGGACTCGGCTTTAATTGTTGCTATTGTAGTTTAAAGGGTTTGTTTGTATTATAGGACTTGTATGGAAGCAGCTAAACGTTGCTTACAAACAATAGTTTGCGTAGGGGCATCCACTTTGTTCGGCTAGTCACTGGATTTTTTTTTCTATAACGCTTTTTCGAGTTTGTTGGCACACACAGCGGTTTCGACTAGTGCCACTATATAAGCTACGCTTCAGAGTAACGACATTTGACCATATTGTGGCTTAAAAGCATAGTTGACAGTTTTCTGAAGTTTATCTGGAATCACTGGGAAACGCTTTTCCGTCTTCTACAAATGTTTAAACAGTTCGAGACAGAGCAAAGTAATATTACACGAGCTTCCTAACACCGAGCCCAATGCTGAGGAAGTCGCACTTTTGAATCATGACGATCGGCAGTTGCGTATCTGCTCTGCACAAGCACCAAAATGGCGGCGCACACAACCAGGAACAAATCCAGAACTCCGTTTTTTTTTGTGTGTTTTTTTTTTGGGGGGGGGGCGGAAAATTTGTAAGGATACTATTCTCCCATTCTTTCTTGTGCACCGGCGGGTCCACCCATGTCAAATTGCCCTCCGAGAAGGGGGAGGGGGGGTCGACTTCGTTTGGGGGGGGGCCGCCCCCGTCGCCCCCCCCCTTGGATCTGCCACTGCACACAACAATGTCGGGGAAGGGAATGCCGATACTCTAAGCGCAGCTCATGGAGTGGCTCTAGCCTCGACCTTCTAATGAACAATGCTGGCGCTCATTTCATTCATCGCCGTTAGTCAAGCGCGCACGATCGCTCATGCACGCGCAAGCGCTGGGACGCGCGCGAGGTAGATGCGCGCCGTCGGCCCGAAGTGCGGCACCGGAGCGCCGATGAGCGCGCCTCGCACCACTGGGCTTTTGCTTTTAAAGGGGCCGTGGAACGATATTGGGTCGGAACGTTTCTCACTTTATACTATACTCGTGTTCACCTCAAAAACCGCAGCCAAAAAAAAAAAAAACTCTTACTTTTTGCGGAACCTTGCTGATCCTCTCCTTTATGTTGTGAATTAAACATATATGCGAGGTTATTTTAAATTAGCTTGCCGTTATTTCATCGAGGTGTGCACGTTTCAAACGCCAAAAGCATAGTCTCTACCTCCGAGAACCAAATCTTGCCAGAGCTCTACTTCCTGCAACACATAAATAATGCGCAAAACCAGCGGCGTAGACTTTCCATTTTCCCGGGAAGGGGGGGGGTTGCTGAGAAGTTCTTCGGGGGTGCTGCGTGTATACCTTTTCACCAGAACTGGAGAGTGAAGCTAACGAAAGCACGCTGGGATTCCATTTCCCATGTATTTTGTCAATAAAGGCAACGTGGGCGTTATTTTGTTTACATGCCACTACTAGAGGCTCGTTACATGGCACGTAAACAGCGTCTCGGTAAGGATCATGGCCCTGGCCAGGAAGGGGGGGGGGGCTCTGCACCCCCCCCCCGGATCTCACCAGGCGGGGGCACGAGCCCCGATGCCCTCCCCCCGAAGTCTGCGCCTATGCGCGAAACTCTTTTTTTTATGTGCTAACGAGTACAGTTTAGTGAACAGAACGTAAGGGGTGCAAGTGAGCTGGTGTATATCAAATATTTTTGTGAAAAACGCGAGACTGAGGTATTGACAGACGACGACATTGAGACGTCCTCCTTCTCTTCCTTGTCGTCGTCTATCAAATACCTCAGTCTCGGGGTTTTCACAAAAATATAGTTTAGTGGTGATAATGGAACCCAAGGATTGTCGTACGGAATGCCACTGACCAAGAAACTTCTCTTTTCGGTGTAATTTCAAGGATAAAAGCGTAATTCTTCTTTCAGCCTCTCCTTCGAAAAACTTCATGACGTAGTCATGGAGTTGCATTGTTGACATGGGGCTCCCGCGGTGACGACAGTCAAAGGCTACTTACTCATAGACTAAACTCGATACACTGCGTGAGAACTTGATCTTGGCTCGTGAGAATCAATAGAGAGTATTAGAGTAGAGGGTCCCGACGCTTTGGGTTCTCCAAGCTGCTCGGGAGCGCCAAGGTGTTGGGGACCCCTATTGTGAAACTCTCCAGTGCGCCTCGACGAGCATTCGGGTGGTGGCTCGAGTCCCGTCACTGCGATGACGGGAATAGTTAACCCCTAGCAATATCTGGAACTCGGCACGTGTCCTGGGGTCCTAAACTCGTGAATCACAAAGTTGGAGCCCCAAGTTCGCGGAGCGCGCCGATTGGACGTCGGCGAAAAAAGCGCGAAGTCATCGTCTGTGCGCTCCATCAACCACGGGCTGGAGGTGGCTTTGCCACCTACAGCCCGTGGCTGACGGAGCCACCTACACCCGTGGTTGTAAAGCCACCTACAGCCCGTGGCTGTAGGTGGTTATGGTGAACATTGGCGGCTTATCAGCGGCACCAGATCACGTGGCCGCTTGCTCTGGCTTGAGAAGGAAAACTCTGCTCATTTTAACGCGATAGCGCCAAGGAGCTCGTATTGCAGAAAATCCGGCGTCGCTGGCGTGACGAGAAAATCGCGGACGCGAAAATCCTGATTGGTCGATAGGGTCATGATGTCACAGCCACGTGACCTGGCGCGGAAATTTCAAACAACCCACAACGCTCACGTGAAACGTGACGTCAGGCGTGGAATGAAAGTGGTTAAAAAGCGTGACACATCTAATGCGAATCAAAGTTCCCCGCATGCCTCAAGTGATTTCACTCTCTGAAGTAATTCATTTCACTTAAAAAAAAAGATGAAGAATTTTAGGTGGGATTTAAACCCACGACCTTTTGTTCCGGACACGCTACTTACTATGCCACGCAAGACATGCTTGCACGACCTGGGATCGTAGCGGGAGTTTATATGTTTATATGTTTCCTATCGCGTTCCAGGCGTCCTCCAATTTTAGAGCGCAGCTCTTAGGCGCCCGTTTCCGGCTTGAGCGGCGTCGGCGTCGGCGTCGCCGTCGGCGTAATTGCGCGGTGCATGTTCGGACATGCACCGCGCGAGCCCCCCCCCCGAGCGGTGCATGTTGGAACATGCACAGCTCGGGAGGGGGGGGAGCAAGCCACGGGGGTCACGTGACCCCCCCCCCGCCGAGGATATTGAAGGAGGAGAAGGAGGGGTACCCTCCCCTGAGTACCCTTCCCTCCTCCCCTCATCCTTCAATATTCTCCGGGGGGGTCACCTGACCCCCGGCATTTTTATTTATTTCTTCATCTACAATTCAATGTAACGAAAAACTAACGCGTGTTTTGAAGGTTATCAACGTCAAAGATTAATTATAGGTGGTACTTGCTAATATAACAAAACCTGTTGCACCGCCCCTTTAAAAGTCAAAGGACTGAGCGCACTTGGCGGTCTGCTGTTTAATCATAGCGAAAAAAGTGAAGGACGACTGACGTGCTAGCAGAAGTATGATGGTCTGCGCTTTAATGTGGAATTGCCTCGGTGATTTTGAAGCGATCCAAAAAGCGCCCCGTGCTCGCGCCTGGTATATGACACATCTTGACAACGGGCAAGAACTATTTCATTGGAATGTACCAGCTAAGACGAATATTTAAAAAAAAACATACTTAGCAGGTTTAAGGTTATTACTGCGCTAAGTATCGCTTTACACTCCTGCCGTGACGTCCGCCCCAGTCAATCAGCTGCTTTGTCTGTCCAACCGGATTCGTTTGCGCCCTATGTATAGACCGTTCCAGCCCTTATCTTCCAGTCAAAAAATGCTGAGTCACTGGACTGTTACGCATGCGTGGCGTGTCATATTTCGCGGAAGACAGCTGCTGCGCACGCTCAGAACTCCTTCCACGGCCCAGAAGACAAAGATGGCAGCGCCCAGAAGGCGGTATTCGGAAAGGTCTATACATATACAGTATATATCTATATGAGGGGAGAGGGGCTGTATGTATGATATATATATATATATATATATATATATATATATATATATATATATATATATATATTCACAAAATATTTGCCCTTTAAGGAGATGGTCATCCAAAGTCGCCAAAAAAGTGATCTGCAGATACGTTTCGACCATCTCCTTAAAGGGCAAATATTTTGTGAACATATTTCTCTCGAGTGCCTTCTTTCTATCCCAGGTGCTGCTCCTATATATATATATATATATATATATATATATATATATATATATATATATATATATATATACAGCCCCTCTCTCCTCATATATATATATATACAGGGTGTTTCACGAAAGGTGGACAAATTCGATATTGCGAAAACTACGCGTCGCACCGAAAAAAGGCTTGTGTCGTTTTGGTCCTGGGCCAGGGACCTATTTAGGAAAATTATTAAAGTCCGAGATAATTATATTGTTAATTATTTTGCGTAATTAACTTTTTTAATATTGTGTTTAAGGGCATGGTTTCAATTAGAAAATTGCTCAGCATCGTCAAAAAACACTAAATCAACAAATTGCAGAACGATAGAAGGCACGGGAAGCATTTTACGGCTTTCTGAAAAACCGTACAAATTCGACGGGTTTTTAAGTTTCGGTTTGTTATCGGAGCGCATCTCCGCCCCGGCAGCACCGCGCCCCGTGGAGAGATAGTGCAACCAGCCTCTGCTGCGTCGCGCGATGACAGCGCAGCAGAGGTTGGATGCACTATCTCTCCACGGGGCGCGGTGCTGCCGGGGCGGAGATGCGCTCCGATAACAAACCGAAACTTAAAAACCCGTCGAATTTGTGCGGTTTTTCAGAAAGCCGTAAAATGCTTCCCGTGCCTTCTATCGTTCTGCAATTTGTTGATTTAGTGTTTTTCGATGACGCTGAGCAATTTTCTAATTGAAACTATGCCCTTAAACACAATATTAAAAAGTTAATTACGCAAAAATAATTAACAATCTAATTATCTCGGACTTTAATAATTTTCCTAAACAGGCCCCTGGCCCAAGACCAAAAGGACACAAGCCTTTTTTTGTTGTGACGCGTAGTTTTCGCAATATCGAATTTGTCCACCTTTCGTGAAACACCCTGTATATGCATATATCAAACATATTAGTTGCTTGTGTTTTTTTTGACGTCACGTCCTTCTCGCCCCAATGGCCGCTTACTGCTCTGCGCAGTCTGATGCCCTCACATGTATTATATCCTGACGAAGCCGAGCCTCTCGGCGAAACTGTCGTAATACATACAATAAACTCTTAGCATAGCAACTCCGCAAGTACGGATCTCTGACTTATTACATTTTCCCGGTCCATTGTTCTCAAACTACTCTGCCTCACCTGCATTTAACAATGGCTACCGGCCCCCGTACTGCGGAGCGTCTATCTATGAAGTACCCCAAGTGCTCGATCAAGACCGCAATCATTGGAGACTCGCAAGCAAAATACCTATATCAACATTTCAACGCGTACTCCAGCGAGGCCCCCGGATTCATAACGTACAGCGGCGGCCGCTTCTCGGACGTTATGCAGCTTTTAGAATATGTGCCAGAGACTGTCAGCACTTTAATACTGCATATTGGAACCAACGACCTCGCCAAGGACGGCGCCCAAGCAAGCCTGGAACACCTCCACGAGCTCCTCAGCTACATTCGATCAACGAGACCGCAGATTGGACCCATCTACATTGGCCTCGTCTTGCCCCGTAGTGCAAACCGCCGCCGGCGCTTCTCGAACCACCAATTTGTATGGTGGTTTAACAAGCAAGTCACCAAATTCAACATCGAAGTGAGCAGACTCTGTCGTAGTGACTCAGGCACCTTCTACATTCACCACGCCTTCTCGGAGATGCCAGCGCGACGCGTCCTTGCAGCCGATGGTCTCCACCCAAGTTTTGAGGGTGTAGCCCTTCTGGCACTCCATTACCAACAAGTCATCATGAATAACACAAACCAAGAACCAGCGGGATGGAGCGACACCCCGCCAACTATCAGAATCACCGATGCGGACGACACGGGAAGCCATGCTTCTCCCGACACAGTGTACTGTGGCACACAGTCAACATCCACCATGCCGAGGACGCCACAGTCGTCCGATGTCAACTTGCGACAGAGGAAGAGCTCCTTGAGGGATGACCACACGCCCCAGCGGTGCAACTCAACTTCCCCAAGACAATACGGCACCCGCCCCGAGAACCAAGACGCCCCGCATCTGCGCCCTAACGTTCCTGTGCAGAGCTCCGTAGAACATCCCCATCCCCTCCCAACCGCCGACGGGTACCCGACGCTCGCCGAGAGTATGGCGCCCCAGCCACCCCTACGACAAAGAAGCGCTACGAGACTGTACAACCTCCGCAGGGCAGCTGCGCCAAGTCCCCGCCCTAAGGAAGATTGACCACAAATCGGTGAGTCCAGTTCCCCCACTCAAAATTACAGTGCCTTATTTCTAAAAGTACGAAAGTTATCCGATAAACGAATCAGGCACGAGCTTCATCAATCAACGCTGCAAGTGTACCTAAAGGCAGGAATCACACCAAAAGGATTAACGCTCTCCCTCCCTCCCGCCACGACAAACCTTGATCAACGCGACCGTGCGGCCTGGCAAAACGTTCTCCTGGAGGCCTCTCTTAAACTAGTACAAATTTCTATCAATCATAGCGAAAAACAGATAAATCAATTAACTACTGCTACCACCGCCCTCCTCCGCTCAAATGACCCCCTGTCGAAAGAGGAGATAACAACCTTAGAGGCGTTTGAGGAAATGAAGTACCGAAGTATTATAACCACCAAATTACGTAAGCTCGAACGAGACAAGGTTCCCAACCCCACACTACCTGCGCTGACGCTATATAAATATAGTAGCAATATTCAACCGCCCAGACAGCAAACAGCTGATGAAAAAAACATCACCGAACCTTGTGACACCATAATTGTTAACTTATCTGAAATTACCTTATCATCTGACGAAGAAAAATTGCTCTCAAAAGGGCTAAACTTTTGCCCAGCAACAGGCTTCTTTGACGAATTCCAGTTACTCCGAGACCTTGATAATTTTGCAAGAAATTTAAGATTGCGGGAATACTTCTTAGGCAGGCCTTTAAATTCTCAGAACACGCAACAACGCCCAAAGAGCAATTGGACGCCGAAACCTCATCGCAATGGCTGCCTCAATCTTTACATAGCAGCTGTACAAAGAGACATAATGCGAGAATACCATAAGCGGAAAGGAAAACGGTACAACTTAACGAAATCTGAAAGGGATTGCCTGAAAGCTCTGGGAACCAGGACCGATATAACGATAAAGCCAGCTGATAAAGGGGGAGCGATTGTGATCCTTAACACTGCCGACTACACTCGAGAAGGATACCGCCAACTTAATGATCCAAAATTTTATGAGCGTCTTCAGGGGGATCCAACGATTCACTACTCACGCATTGTAACGTCCAAACTGAAAGATCTCTTGGACACAGGAAACATAACCCTTAACGAGCATAATGTGATGAAACCACTAAATCCAAGACCAGGTCGCTTCTACATGCTTCCTAAAATTCATAAAACTGGTAACCCAGGGCGGCCAATTATATCGGGCATAGGTACAATAACCGAACCTATCTCCGGCTTTATAGACAAATTAATAAGCAATATTCCTACAACTCTTGATTCGTATGTCAAAGACACCACTCAGTTTCTAGGAGAAATCTCGAATATGTGCGTACCTAAGGGGCATATCTGGTCACTCTCGATGTTTCTTCTCTATACACAAACATTCCCCACGACGACGGAATAGCTGCTCTAATTGACATGTACGAACTTCATAAGCAACCAGATACCCCGGATTGTCACGTCATTGCCTGTTTAACGAGGCTGGTCTTAGAACTTAATGCATTTGAATTTAATAATGAATATTTTAGGCAAGTCAGCGGAACCGCTATGGGCACTAAGATGGCCCCCAGTTATGCCAACTTATTTATGGGAAAGCTAGAGTCCAAATTTCTTTCTGAATTCCCCCTAACGCCAACTTTCTACAAGAGATACATAGACGATATATTTCTTATTTGGACACACAGCGAGGAGGAACTGCTGGATTTCGTAGACTGTTACAATTCTGTACACCCGAACATTAACTTCACTTACGCCTACTCTCAAACGGATATCAACTTCTTAGATGTAACTGTTAAAATTGAAAATGGTAAACTCTCCACTAATCTATACCGTAAACCGACAGATCGACAAAATTATCTGCATTACCAGAGCGACCACCCTCGCCATTGTAAAAACAGCGTCCCATACAGCCAAGCCCACCGTTTCAAACGAATTTGCACGAAAGAGGAAGATTTTGATGAGAGTGCCCAGAACCTAAAGACCAGGCTGGGAAAACAAAAATATCCATTACGTGTAATTGACGACGCAATTCAAAAAGCTAAACAATTGAACCGCGAGGACTTAATTGCGAACCGCCCCCCAAACCCGACCTACAACGCACGAATCTATGTCTAACTTACAGCACGAACTTTCCTAATGTAAACGGTATACTGAGACGGCACTATAATATTCTAGAGCAAAGCGAACGTCTTAAACGTGCGTTTCCGTCCGCCCCCGGTGTGGTCTACAGACGATCACGTAACCTAAGAGACTCACTTGTAAACTCTCGACTGAATTCGCCATTGTCAAATGACGAATGCAAGCCGTGCACGAAACCGGGATGTCTGGTCTGCAAACAAATGAAGCATACTAGCAGCGCTAGCAGCACACAATCGCAATTCTCCTTAAAAATTCGAGGGAACCTGACGTGTGACTCTTCAAATGTGGTTTATTTGCTTGAGTGCAGTGTCTGCAAAATGCAATATATAGGGCAAACGAAGACAGCATTCAGGAAACGCTTTAATAATCACAAATCTCATTCAAAATCGCTCCCAAGCCTACCTCTTTCAAAACACCTTAGCCTCCCACATCATTCGTTCGAGAAACTTTCGGTAACGATCCTTGAAACCGGATTTAAGTCAGACCGCGAACGGGAGCAGCGCGAATCGTATCTCATATACCGATTCAACACGATCGATAAAGGAATAAATGAAAATCCAGGTACACTTGCAGCGATTAAAACGTTGTCTAAGAATTAACAAAGAACACCAATACTCACCCTAACCAAGTGGCACTGTATTTGAAGTTGGAATTGGACCATTATTTTGTGTGTGTGTGTGTGTGCGTGTGTGTACGAAACAGTGAGACTTCCACACGCGCCTCTGTACACGCTGCGTCCTTTTTTCCTCATTTTACCCACTCATATGCGAGTAATATTGTGTGTGTATATGTATATATATGTATATATGTATATGTATATATATATATATGTGTATGTATATATATATATGTATATATTATTTTTTTCATTGGAAGGCGAAGCAAATTTGTACTTTCCGCGCAATGCTGTCCTGCTGCACACAACGTTACTCGGTCTTGACCCTA